>JAODUP010000082.1:2500-235000 GCA_025642065.1 Paralvinella palmiformis | reverse complement strand
TGAATAGCAATAGTATTACTTAAGACATGCTTCAATAAATATTCATTCGGATAAGTTTTAATAAAACTTTTAAAATATAACATTACCTTGAGTGGATTGATATTACCAAAAAGATATATAACTTTATCAGTCATTGATCAGTATCCTATATTTATAACGTAGAACAACATTGGTGTATCATGTAACAAATATAGTGATACATAATACATCATTATGTTTCTATATTGACTAAATGAGATGCAAATGTATGATGAGAGAGAGAGAGAGAGAGTGTGTGTGTGTGTGTGTGTGTGTGTGTGTGTGTGTGTGTGTGTGTGTGTGTGTGTTTACAATATTGCACCTTGTTTAACCTCGGACCTAGTCACAGTTATATAAACTTTATAAGTAGCTAGCGCACACAATAATTGCACGTTATTAAACCCGAGTCGAAGACTTTATTTTTTATCAGTACCCCTGCATATAGCCATATTTGCCAACAGAAATGTTTTGTTGTTGTTGTTGTTGTTGTTGTTGTTGGTGGTGGTGGTGTTGTTTATTTGTTATTTATTTGTTTTAATGTGACATTCACAAAATTATTCTATTTTACTTATTTGACGACTAACAATTGGGAAAATAATAACACCAAAACTGTTGTCGAATAACTTACTTCTGTATACACGCAGACACCACTTTCTTTGTCTGATCAGCTAACCTGGTTTACCCTCGGCGAACGTTTCCGTTCGACGAACGCCAACGTTAGCTAGTTTACTAAACACACGCCACGAATCCAGATGGAGAATTGCGGCACCAATCTTCTAATATATTCACAGCATTATCCCACATCTAAAAATGTGATCTGTGCCATCATTCTCACACGGCCGACATCCGTCTGTCATGGTCTGATAAACACTGACTGGATTCGAGTTAGCCATTAATCAGGATTTCTCTTCATCGGGATTTACCGTCACAGATGAGGAGTTAACCACTTAAGATCTGATAGAGTGGTCCGGATTGCTTACTTCCCGAGATTTGTTTAATGTGTGATTGCTATAACACCAGATCCAACTATGTCATTCTGGAGTACTCTACGTGCAATCGTTACAGTTTTAATTTATTTTACTCTGTTCTTATTTATTCCCTATTTATCTATGAACCTTCACAATCCAGCACCATAATCAACTCCCCAAGAAGTATACAAAATTCAAATTGTGTTCTACACATAGGCCATATTTGGGGTATCACTGTACAGGAATATTAAATGGCTTCTGTTAGTAAGGGCTCTTTATTAAATCCCCATTATTATTATTATTATTATTATTATTATTTTAACTACTTTTATAGGCGTGCACGTAGTTCCCCAAAGCCCTTCCATCGCCATCTAACCATGTACTGATTTCTGGTTGAGTCAGTTTGACCCAACTCGACTCATCTTGACTCAACAATAATGACCAGCAGCCGATTTATGGATTCGAACCGAGGTTTATGGTCGAGCACATTACTTCCGAGTTTCTTACTAAACGACACACTACCACGTCATAATATCGTTTGTTAATATCCTCGTAAAGTTATCACGTGATAAGGAATTATGGGAAAGGGCGAGATCTCGTTTAAGCTGATGACGTCATGGGTAATGAAGTTAATGATCGTCCTATCTGTGTACAGCATCCGTTAAATCGAAGTTTATTGAACAATTGTTGTCAGTTAGTTAGAATTAGATGACAGGTGTGAGTGTTGCTTTTTAAATTTTATTTCTCATTATATTTTTGGGTTGCGGATATTCTAATTCTAAAAGTCTGTGACATGTCTGGGGAGGTGCTGATTGGCTGGTTGTGGTCACGTGCACCTCTCAGCAGCCATAACCACAACAGTAACAACAACATCAACAACGACAACAACGATAATCACATCAAGAGAAATAAATAAAGCCAACATATATTAGCATAATTACAAGCACAGGTCGCCTCCGTGGTCTTACGGTAGCGTGTTGGATCACAGAGCAATACCACCCGTGTTCGAATCTCGGCGTGGGCATATCCGAAGGGTGTTTCATCTTTGACTTCGCTTCATTACCTTTGGAGGTCGCCCGGTCCATTTAGCCTACCATGTGCACAAAAGTGGCCATAAAACATCAATCATCATCTTCATTATTATCCATTTAATAGAGTAACAAGGAGATGTGATCGTACATCAACAAGCAAACTACACGTTTATTTACCAATAAGCTTCCCAGCTGAAGTGCTTCCTTAAAACCAAAGACACAATAATCGACGTATAATAAAAACTTAAGACACAAAATAGTGAGTTAGCTACTCAGGTGGTCCCCTCTTAAGTACACTACCTATTTAAAACTCATAAACTTGGCGGCTGGGATATATAACAGGAGGAGAGAGCTATGTGCCAAACGGACAATCCATACGGCACACACACACGCACGTACGCACGCACGCACGCACGCACGCATATATATATATATATATATATATATATATATTATCACATAAACAGGGCGCCTCCGTGGTCTAGCGGTAGCGTGTTGGACCACAGATCACTACCACCCGTGTTCGAATCTCGGCGTGGGCATATCTGAAGGGTGTTTCATCTTTGGCTTCGCTTCATTACCTTTGGAGGTCGCTCGGCCCATTTAGCCTACCATGTGCACAAAAGTAGCCGTAAAACATCAATCATCATTCATCAACACCACACATGTGCTAGCGATCGCAGCCTTGGATACCGTGTACTAAACTTGACGGTATCAATAACACATACACCTTGTCAAGGATTGTATACATATTTTATCCATTCCATCCAATATCGATGTCAGTTAGTGTTCGGATTACAACAAAAGCAAACAATAAAAGCCAATATAATACAACAGAATTGATCAACTCAAGTCATAACGTGTGTTACAGCCTGTACAAATATTCCCTCTAGATGTTTGCTGGTTCTACACCGAGTCGCCACAATATGAGTGAGGCACCCGTCACAGCACTGACACTGCGGGGCCAAGACGGCACTTGATTATACAGATTCGAACCCCAATACACGAATCGAATTATCTAGGTTTATATATATATATATATATATATATATAGTAGGAAAGAAGATGATTCTTAGTTTCCTAGAACATAAGCAATACAGGTGATTGTACAGGCTGTTCATTAAGTATGACCGACAGCGTGCATATCTTAGTACTTAAAAAGTTACTTGACAAATTAATTCAATCTTTTTGGTGGGTTTTTGGATCAATTTTCGTGTTATACTTCAATCATCGTTAAAACCGACGTGGTCGAGTGCTTACAGCATCAGGCAACAGACCGCTCGTCGCCAGGTTCGACACCGAGCTCTTTCGGAAAGTGTTTCATCGTTGTTTACGTGTTCCGTCGGCTGTTGGGCTCAATTTGTAAAACACGTGCAGGCAGACGTACGCAGGTCGCTGTACGCGATGTGTTTACGGTGTAATACAAGCCCGTTACCAGCAAAGACATTCCATTTAATTATGGGTCAGGCCATAATTAGAAACAGGGGCCGATTTATTGGCGTACATCTTTTGTTTGTTAGGATAGCGCAGGCGCAGAATATGTTCATATTTTCTGTAGATAAAGTTACCCTGTCAACAACATGAAAGGCAGGTGTAGGTTTTAGATCCAGTACTTGTTTAAACCGGTAGCAGGCCGGCTGCAGCAACTGACATGATAAACTTGTTTCATTTGTGGGAAGTTTTTAAGTGGGGCTGCATGTGCTCGATTTGGCATTGTTATCTGGACATTGATAAGTGATGATTTGCTAATTTCAGTACCCGGATTACGGTTAATACATTTGTTATTGTGTAATCTAGAGCTGGTCTAAGTATGTTGGCAGCTTTGTTAATTTTGGGTTGATAGAACGCCCGATTCTTTAAGATGATGATGATTGGTGTTTTACGACCACTTTTGTGCATAAGGTAGGCTAAATGGACCGAGCGACCTCCGAAGGTAATGAAGCGAAGTCAAAGATGAAACAACCCTCAGATATACCCACGCCGAGATACGAACTCAAGTGATAGTGATCTGTGGTCCAACGCGCTACCAACTTGATCATGGAGGCACCCCCCGACTCTCTAAGAGATATTCTGTCTTGTAATGATCAGGCATAAGTATTTACTACCGATATATACCAAATGAAATGATAACGATATTGGGGGGGGGGTTCAGAATAATATGGAAATATGTACCAAAAACACGATTATCCATCCTTCATCAATTGCAAATTGTAAATAACAGTTTATAGGTTAGCCAAAAAAACAAGTGCAGGTGCGATTTATCAACGAAATATCAATCAAGACATTTTACTAAAATAATAATCGCAATGTAATGTTATGAATCAGCAGACATTGGATCCATGGACATCTTGGGCTCTTCGCACTCCCATATTTCAGTGACTGAAGCACTGGAAACTTCTCAGTTCGAATCCGGGTGTTAGATGTGTGTATATGTCATACATCCAGCTCTGGGGATAATCAAAACACTTCATCCTTCGTTGTTCTTGGAAAAATAATTGCTCGTCTTTGATCTAAAGATGAAATTATTTGTTTAATTTTGTAACTACAGGAAAGTATGAATACTCACGCGCACAGGATGTGAATGCACATGCAAACATTGGCACATATTTAACATTCTAGTTTTCCCCGTTATGCATAACGGTTTAACTTTAAACAACTTAATTACGATCACATTTCGAGTATTATATCGATACGGACTGATATAAGACAAGTCAGTATAATCATTTGTTTTCTTGTAACTATAGGATTATGACAGCGATATATTTATAAGTGATAGAATCACTGACACCTGGAAAATATTATTTCCACATTCGTTTACTTATTAAGTGTAATCACCCCCGCTCCACCCATCTAAACATTCGTAATTTAGATCTTTCCGACTGTACGATAACCTTGGGATTTCCCAACACCAAAGCGAGACTCACCGGTTGGGAAATTCCCCCAAAATGGCTGGTGCTGGAAACGAAAGCGTTGTGAAGGTAAGAAATTCACTGAGTTTACATCGTGTTGTCTGTGAAATCAACGACACCGTGATATTAATTTCTTTGGGCGTTTGCGAAATTTTTTTCAGTGATAGTTACATGCCAACGATCGACGTCAAGATACCAGTAGGTTAATACAAAGTGTTGACACGTGAGCGAAAATAGGCGTTTCAAATTATTAATCATTTAATGGCCTAATGCTTTAGACTTTAGTTTATATTTATTTTATAAGCCCTAAATACGTAGAACGACGGATGCTGTAATATATTGATATCTAAGAATCCAATGGTAATTTTAGAAACAGTGTTCAGACCAAAGCAATGTTTGGTTAGCAGTATTTGCAAATATAAGCCCCATAATAATAAAATCATCATCATTGTCACATCAATCATCATGATCATGGCATAAACTTAAAGATAAAATAAATGATATTGATAAACAATTGGACAAAGTCACGGGTCTAATATAAACCATTATAATTAGTCTTCATTTCATGTTATTTTATCAGTTAGTAACTGTATTAGTATCCTTAAATAACATAAACTTATATAAAACTAATTGTTTTATTTTTACTATTAATCATTAATGCGGTGCTTGTACAGCTCGGCCCGAGTGACAACTTGGCCAAGACATATTGGCCCTGGAAAAAAGATATACCTCGCTGGTACACAAAATATATGGAAAATCCGACATCTTTCTTCACATTTAACTTAACAGTAGAGACGTAGTTTAACTTATCTTAACAGTAGAGACGTAGCTTAACTTATCTTAACAGTAGAGACGTAGCTTAACTTATCTTAACAGTAGAGACGTAGCTTAACTTATCTTAACAGTAGAGAGTCTAAAAACGTTCTGACATTTTATGTTTAATAGCAATAGCTTTTATGCAAATACTCCTAAGGAGTTCTGGGAGAAATAACAATAATTGTGGGACTATGAGCATATTGTTTGGAGCCACTGGTGTATGACAATGTACCAATTATCTGTCAGTTGTCACTTTTAGGATATACAGAATTAAACCATTTCAATAAACCCAAATCTAATACGCAGTAGCAAATCACCAGGTTAATTAAACTTGAAGCTATATATATATATGTACATAGCCCAAGCTCACTCTAAATTTGGAATATGGGCCAATTAACTATCAATCAATTGATACTTTCTTTTTAAATCCTGCCAGTAACTGATTTGATGTTGTTCATTAGTACAACATACTTTTGTCTTATCATTACTCTTTGTATGTATATATATATTTATGGGACATATGCTATATATGCAACATAGTGGGCAAACAAACGACATAATTTGTTACTAGGTTGTACTTATTTAGTCTTGTGAATAATATTTTTTAACAATGTCTATCATATTTAAGATAAAATAAATGAAGGCACATTATTTAAGGAAATATGATTTCATTTAAACAGATGCTCCATACATTTTGTTTGAAAAAATAAACAAATATGCACAGGTTCTAAGGTGGTTATAGTTTTCAACTAAATAAAATATTATAATTACATGCAAATATTGTGCTTACTCTTTTCCAGATTCTTTGCATTCATGGCTACAGGTAATATATATTAGCTGTTTTTTTATTTACATTTTAACTACTAGAACAATATAATCAGATCAGTAGTAAATGGATCCTCAGTATTACAATTATGTCACATGGTGTTCACTGTTTATTAACCATAAAGTGATAAACTGTTTGCTGATCCACAGATTCTGGGGTTAGAAATGCCACAAACCTAGTTAGTATGGAAGTAAATGTGGTTTATCTGCAGAATGCCATTTTTTTCATTGCCACAATTTGTGTATTGTTTTTGTCACATTTAGTGACCAAAATTCAGATGATAATCTGTACTTTCAGTACAGTATATTTGCCACAAATATAAAGAGTCAACAATTTCAAAATGTTTAGGCATAAAATTTGATATAGGTTAATTTACATTTTGGTTGAATTGGACTGACACACACACACACACACGTGGTTCTTGTGTCTTTGCATGTTTGCTGATACAGTCAATGCCAATCAGTGGGAGGTATTATTTTTTCAAATAATTTATTTAAGTGAGCGAGATAACATTTTAATGGAAACTGTGAAAAATAGAGCTCCCTCTGAAGATATCATGAAGCAGTCTGGTACACCATGACTGTGTGGAGTAAAATGCTTAGATAAGTCTTGCTTTTAAATTATTATCATATTATATAAAATCTGTTTGTGAGATATCTATTTAATGGAATATTCACAAATAACTCATATAATTAACGAAGTCCTCCCATGATTTTACTTGATTAAAAACACAGAAAATAAAATAAATATTAAATGATGTTATCTTATACGGTTCCCCACTAGATTGGTAATGTTTATATATGAAACTTGCCTAGGATTGGGAAAGGTTCATTGTGTAACCTTCACCTTGTTTATATATACATGGGTACTGATCCATGATTATTAATTTGTACTTTTTTATCTTTTAAAGACAGAATGGACAATCATTTCGTGAAAGAACTGGAGCTTTTCGCAAGATCATAAAAAAACATGCAGAACTAGGTGATTAAGGGCTAAGTACTCTCTGTCTGTCTGTCTGTGTGTGTGTGTGTGTGTGTGTGTGCATGCATTATATCTATTTTAAAATAGTTTGTTGTCACTGTTTGTAAATTTTCTGTTTCAGTATTCATCACAGCCCCTAACATAGTACCTCCATTACCTGATGTTGATGAAGCTGGTCAACAGTGTCCAGGTATACATAGAATTACCACACACTATAACATTTTGCAAACACATACCAAACACAATAACACATCCCAAACAACATAACACTTACCAAACATTTTAACACACACCAAATGAAATAACAGACCAAACAACATAACACACACCTAACAAAATAACACATACCAAGTCCCATAACACATACCAAACACTAACACATACTGTACGAAATACCATAACAAACCAAACACCAAAACAAACTATATCACCCACTGGCTGTTTTTTTACTACCAACATTCACTGATCTCCATCAGTCGTAGATCACCATAAATCTTATATATTTTGTTTAGACGAATGAGTGATGAATCCTCATACAAACAGGATGTACTGTCTATATCTATTGTATACTGTTCAGTGCATTTAGGCCATGTGCCTTCTGCCTTTGCAATCAGTTATGATTGTGAAGTTTAAAAATTTCCTGAGTTCTTCCTTTTCATAATAACTCCCTGTCAGTTAGTTATAATAATGTTCTATATGTGAATTATGATTATGGTTTAAGCCTGGGCCATACAATCACAGGGTTTTAGGATGTACTATTGTACTTGTACACCACTGTGCCACTAAATTTGATTGAGTTGTTAAAAATAATGTATTAATAAGCACTGAATAATAGACCTTTCACAGACAAGAGGTTTTGGGTTAGAATTGATGACAACTTACAGTTCATACATGAATCATTATGGTTTAACTATAGAATGGACTGTCTTTTTATTCTCACAACTCATACATTTCTTACGACAGCCCATCACTCACCAAAGTTAGCAAAGGTGTTTTAGAACTGGTGCTTTTAATATAATATACTCATTACAGATATAAACAATTAATTAATGCATACAGTTTTTGCACAGCTGTTAGGCTCATTTGGAATGCCACAAAGCATCCATATCATATGAAACATGCATATTTATGTACAATTCTGTAATCACTGTGTTACGGTGTATTTCTACGTACAAAACTTTGAGTAAACTGTGCTGGAATATGCCCAAAGATCTTGCATAATTTAGAAAAATACCAAATCCTTATACATTTTTATTACCTAAATTAGAAATTATTACCACTCAGCTATGAGCCAGATTTAACTAAAAAAAGTTATCTTATAGTTCTGCCTAGTGGACGCCTAAGAGATCATGTGACCTTTCATGCCATGGAATAGTGAATTTTCTTCCACCGTGAAGAGCTCCAAACCAATTGCAAACCATTATACATCTGCTTATAATAATCAGTCCAAATATACACAGACAGTTGTGTAATATGATATTTGAAAGCAGCTTCAAGAAATTAACATCTGCCAAAACTTGGAATGTTCATAATACCTTACATTTACATCAGATAGTTATCTATAAAATAACCTGGCTTACCAGCACATATCTGTGTTATATCAGATCAGCGAGGATGGTGGTTTTCTCGACAGGATGAATACTTCAATGCTCACGATAAGAGTACCTGTGCAAAGGGCTATCAGCAATCACTGGAAGTGATCACGAATGCCTTCCGTGAACAGGTAATTTAATTAACTTTCATATTTAAAAGTTTGACATCAAAGTCAAAATAGTTCTCGTGTCATTTTTTATTATTGTTGTTATTGTATAAAATATAATAATAATGTAATAATAATGACAACAGGTAATCTTCATTAAAATGTTCTTAAAACATTGTCTAAAATCATAATTAATTTAACAACTGATATCATTGTTTCTGTCAATTGTTTCACAGGAAATGTTAGATCCATAGTCAGTAGATTTTATTATTCTTTTTCAGGGTCCATTTGACGGTGTGTTGGGCTTCAGTCAGGGAGCATCGATGTTGTCATTGTTGTGTGGCCTTCAACAACATCAAGGTCAAGGTACAGTGGTATAATCTACAACATCTTCCTTGTACTATTAGAGCCATCTTCCGATGTATCTAAAGATCATCTATCGAAAACAAATCAATAAACTTTATTCCGAAAACATTTTTGCTTAAGCTACCCATCTGTCTTCAATGTTCCATGAAATATATGGAAAATTATGTTAAAGTTGAAACCTCCTTGAGTAACAGGGAGGCGTACAACCACAATACCAGTTGGATCATGGAGACACCACTCTTGTCTGTGTCGATGAGATATCGGACAACAAATAATTTGTTATAATGGAATATATATCCAGGGAGTGTTTTGTTGTTGTTGGGTTATTTGTACCATGGCAAGACCCAAGAAAGATTTGGTTAGATTGGCAAATAAAGAATGCATGCACATGTTTTGCTGCAAGGTTTTAGTACAAACAAACGGTTGGTCTTGGCCTTACAGGCCGCTTCTGTTTAAAATCCACAGAATAGTGTTTAGGACATTTCAGCCAGTGCTGGGCCCCGGATCAAGAAGAGATAGCCCTGTCTGTGATATTATGCGAACAATATCCGTAACACTCTGGTTCCAAGTATGATCAAATGGACGCACCAGCTTTATGCTAATCCATGGAATAAATTATTGAAGAAGTCAACGCATTTCAGCTACAATAATTTGTTTTAAATTAGCGTTATTATCATCCATGATTGCGCTAGATTTAGTTCAGTTTTATAATCGGGGTAATGGATATACTTCAGTAAGTTTTATCTTTCATGTAGATGCTTACTGAGAAGTTTTGCTTTTCATTTATAGAATGTCCATTCCACTTTGACTTCGCCATATTTGTGGCTGGCTTCAAGAGTCGTTCGGAAGGTCACCGTCACCTCTATGATGATCTTATTCAAATCCCAACACTTCATGTCTACGGAGAAACGGATAAAGTTATAGAAAAAGGTAAACTCGACAGATTTCCTCCACATTGATAAATGTAACGAATGGTAATGAGACAGTTGGTAACGAGTTCTGTAAGGTTGGCTGTGTCTTGGTAAAATAGTACACTTTGAGAAAGAAATGACTATACACGTGTTTTATTTAAAATAAGTTGCAGAATTGGTCCATTAATTGACGGTATGGTTCTAAATATCACCAATGTTGATCACTTTTAACATAGTTAATGCTAGTTTTAGTTCATTTCTCTTCTCTAAAGATGTTTCAGCTCAAACCAGCAACATATACATAAACATAACATGACTTTGTTTATATAAGGATAAGGTTAAAATATCGGTGGTTTTCAATGAAATATTATGTTCCTGGAATGTTATTGTACTGAACATTCGAGGTGTTTGGAGATGACATTACAGCTCAGCAAAGTTAACTAAGATATGGCCAGTTATGACAATAATATAATAATATGTGATATTTATAATAATAATATAGATAAATTAAAGTAAATGTTTATAGTAAAAACAAGGTAGGCTAAATGAGCCGAGTGATTATGATTGTGACTACACTGTAAAGGAATCATTATTATAATACTGTACCTTGCCCCAGAACAGGGTTACCTGGTTCTGGCGCTGACATGTCCTTATTCACTCACTCACTCAAAATACATTTTATGTATATTCCTACTAAATTAAATCATAGATATTTCTAGAAATATATTTATTAATCAAAGTGCGAATTTGTTACTGATGTACACAAGCTATTTGAAGTATTCAGTTCCCAAATTTCAGCAATATATTTCCATCTAATACTAAAAAGTCTCAACCGCTGCAGAAGATGATGGGAGAAGGAAATATTTTATCACAAACAAATCCGAAGGTAGGCTGTGATTCATCATGAATTTTCTAATATTGAATTGCCCCCTACCCCCCAATCTAGTTGGAGCAACTTGGCCAAGCCTTTATAGGAAGAATACACCTCAGTCGTAGAGGATCTTCTCTGTCAACTCATCAGTAACTTTAGATTATCCAAAGTTTAATCTTTTATGTCGCCTTATCAGCTAAGTCATTTACCATTTCAGTGTGTTTATTGTGATGTCATCCCATTGTTTACATCATCGGTTACTCTCCATTGTATCAGCAGTGTTGCGTCTGGGATGCATTTTTGCCGGATTCCTTTGATATTTTAACGTGCGGCGCAAACATCCATGGGCACCACTGGGTTGAAAAATAAAACCCCATCACGCAATATTGTAAGTATTGTGCCCATTAAGGATCTTGCCATCAGAATTATTTTGCCCCGTAAATGGTTTTCGTGACGACGTTGCTTGTCTGTGTTAAATTACGATCCAGCACCATTTTAAAATCTAAGGGGGAGGTAACACTGTATCAGTCGGTGTTGGCATGTTCTTTACACAGACATTATTAATACCATTTATCACCAGTTTTTTACACGAACTTGTAAAAAACTCAATTGTATGATAACAATATAACAACGTCTACTACATCATGACTGTAAAATATAAACAGTAATTAAGTTAACAGACTAATCCCCGTTATGATAACCCAATACCCAGTCTAGTTGACCCTCACTGATGAACACATTGTTGCCTACATGCTCCATCCTTCATACAAAGGTGTAAATCTTACTGTAAAACAATTAGACACTGCCAACGAATGGAAACCACGAAAGACTTGAGTTTCATCGCTTCGGTGATAAACTAACATGCACAAGCATCGTCTTTTCCGTCTACATTTTTCACCAATGTTGCTATCAAACCGTCATCAATTAGATTGGTAGAAGGCCCTCAGATCTTATGGAATGCCAATTGATCTTCTAGAATTAGCTGTCAAGCCGCTATCACGCCCAGCTTCATCAGCATCAATTAAGCAAATATTTTCCAATTTTGGAAATATTCACACTAAAGTGCGAAATAAAATGTGTTTGAAATTCTTGAGTAAAGACACTATCACATAAATGTGTTTAATGACATGCACCAGAACTAGTACAAATGGCTTATAATGAATGACGTTTTTTAGATTTATGACGTTTTTACAGTATTTTATGGTTATTAACAGATCTTTACAATTTACCGGTAATGCCAAAACTAGGT
The DNA here is from genome assembly GCA_025642065.1 of Paralvinella palmiformis. Classification (NCBI taxonomy): domain Eukaryota; kingdom Metazoa; phylum Annelida; class Polychaeta; order Terebellida; family Alvinellidae; genus Paralvinella; species Paralvinella palmiformis. The sequence continues at coordinate 222,355 of JAODUP010000082.1, read as the reverse complement.
TTTTATGGTAAAAAAACTGAACCCTCATATCAAGTACTACGATACTATGATATTAATTAGACTAACCATATATCAAGCTACAGTTACCACTACATGAACCAGTGGGGGTTCATTTGATTACATTGATGCAGTATGCATGGCATCACCAGAGCCACTTATATCTATGTAAGAAATAGAATAATAAGTATTTATAAGTAATACAGTGACTGGTAAAAACTCAGCCAGGTAGAAATGGACATAACATTGCATCATAATATTGATGTTATGGCGCGATACAACATTGTAAATAATCATTCACCCTGTGTTATCATGAATGTACTCACCAATGATGACACATCTGCAAAGTAATTGATTGTGAATACAATGCATCTGGACATTATGATTTTGAGTACTCAAGATCATGTTGTCAACGATAATTGATTATGAATACTGGGTACAATTACCCCACCTGTAATACATCACCCCTTGGGAATAAAATGGGCGTGGGGGCTTCAGCAACCTTTGAATGTTAACTCTTTGAGAAAGTAGTTTCTACTATGAATGGATATAAGTAATTACCACCGATCATATAAAGGTCAAATATGTATCACTTTTGGTGAAAGGACACACACACACACACACACACACACACACACACACACAGTAGTAATGTTGTTTTCTATTTTATTCTCTTCCAGAATATATACTATAATCCATAATGTTGCCATATTTTCAAGGAATAAACATTCAGGCCATGTAACACTCCTCGTGAGTTTACAGTCTTCAGACTCAGTTACATGGCCTGGGGCTACCAATGATAATTTGATGGATTATACGTAACCAAAACGTATTGTATTGTAATCCTAAATAAATAAATACCAAATATCAATTTAATCACTATATTGTTATCATCACACTAATATTCTGTATGAATGTACTTGGGGATCTTCATCAAGGAACTTTCAGTATATAAGTTTCCACATATTTCTGGTAGCATTTCCAGATATTGATCTGTTTTAAATGAAATGGTGCAGACTTCTAGAAAAGAAACATATTTTCATATGAATAGCTATAAGATCTGTTCCAGACAAAGTTTACACCCAGTCGTGTACCTGGTGTGCATCTTCACATAGAGGTAACACATTATATGTGGATCAGTGATTAACCCGGATCTTCTCAGTGTGGGTTACCAGGTACAAGTAAAATAAACTGGGTCACAGAACGGCGTAGCCGCCTTGTTAGTTCCAGCTGAGGAGCCATCCAATATCCTGATACCATAAGTTGTCATTGAGCATGGTGGCTTATAAATAAATTATAGTAAGGCAAGAGTTACCATTCTCTTTGAATGAGATTTGGCTGTCTTCGTGTCGAGTTAAATATGTCTGCTGAATGTTATTATTAAATCGGAATAAGTTTCTTAATGAGCGATGTACACTTCCCCGTATAGCATGGTGGTTAAAGCGCTGTGCTGCAAAGATCTTGGTTGTGGGTTCAAATGTGGCCTAAACCTGTGTTTCCAGGAATTGTTTCCCCACAGTGTTGCTTCTTGAACTTGGCCAATGTGAGGGACTCAGCTCCCTCTTAGTTTTTAAAAAGGTGGAGGATTGTAATTTAATATTGTCACTTGTCAAGAATTGTTGGCACAAAAACTATTTACAGGGTACAGGGGCATGCATCCAGGAAAATGTTAACTAAAAATGATAACATTTACAGCCTATTTGAGACTGTTAATGCGCATGACACTTACAGTATTGTGTGATGGGGTTTTATTCTGCACCCTGTGATGCCCATGAAATGTTGTTTGTGCCACACATTAAAATATTGTGGGAATCCAGCAAAAATGCGTCATAGAGGCAACATCGACTTAGGCAGACATTCCTCAGGCTGTATGTCTCAGGAATAACGAGTGTCAAGACTAAACAATTCAAATCAATGATCCAAGTAATCTGTCCATGATACAATCATCCATAAAGAAAGGATTTTCATATTCATACAGATCAGTCTTTTTCAGAATACCAAATGTTTTAAAACAAAGATTGTTGTGGCTATTATAAGAAGCTTTATTATTCTCACACTTATGTCTTGTTTTTGGATTTATTATTTGTGGTTCATTGGCAACAAATGGTCGACAAGACATAAATAATTTAATTTGTCGCAGTGCCACCTGGTGAAGCAGTTCCAGGGTACTCTATTAGTGTGTTAATGGATCTGTAAATGTGATCTGTAGTCATGGCCTCGTTTTGGCATCCACTAACAAGGTTACCTAATTATCATCTTGTAAATGTTTTAGTTCGTATCCTAATAGATTCATCAGTTGTTGGTATCAAAAGTGGTTCAATGAGAATATTAACTTAGATTTCTGTTTTTTTTAATTATCTTTATTAATTACTTAGCCGATGATTATTTACACTACTGATTAATGTGTGCATAAGTCAAAGAACTTGCCTTGCCAAAAGTTATTTAATATATTAAGAAAGTAATTATCATTTTCTTTGTGAATGTTCTTTATGAAAACTGCATGATTTACTTATAATGTTTGTTTTATTCAGTCATGTTTTGAAAGCGCATTCCCAACTTTTTGCACTTTGGTCTTTTGCTCCGCTGGTCTGTTGTTCCTCCATAAGGCACAAACCAACAAAAATTTTAAGTTTGTAATTTATAAAATAGACAATTTCTTGATAACAAATATTTTTGAATAAAAAAGTATTCAGATTAGCAATTTTTCAAATTGTAATTTCTAAAAAAAAATTGAAATAACCAAGAAAGAACCAATAAGTTTAATTAAAAATAATTAAAGCAAAGCCTCTAGGCCATAAATAAATTGAATAGGAGCTACTGTAAACATGATAATATTCAGATAATATAAAGTAAGTTCCCAGGTTTTGTGAGATCCTATAAACACCAAATTTAGTCATCAAGAAATTTTCTATTTTGGTTTTACATTATGATTGCCTTTCTTCTATATTACTGGTAATATTCTGAATGTTTAAAATCAATAAATCTGATAAATATAAGTAAGAAATGTTGTGTGAGCCATCGTTTGATACAATTTCATAAACTTGAAGCCATAGGAAGGCCGCTGATGGAAGTCGAGTTGATTTGAATTGTTTAGTCTCGGAGTTGCAGCTGATCACATCTAGGATGTATGGCCGAGGGCTGATTTACTAGGAAACACTTCTGGGATATATGGCCAAGGGCTCATTTACTAGGAAACACATCTGGGATATATGGCCGAGGGCTGATTTACTAGGAAACACATCTGGGATATATGGCTGAGGGCTGATTTACTAGGAAACACATCTGGGATATATGGCTGAGGGCTGATTTACTAGGAAACACTTCTGGGATATATGGCCGAGGGCTGATTTACTAGGAAACTCATCCCAACACCTGATTGTTTGTAGTACAGTGGTCTAACCAATATGCCATCGGAGTGCCCTCTGCTGATGGAAGTAGTATATTTTACCATAACTGATACTGCGTCATTGTACATCATGCTATAGGATGTGACATCGTAAATCCAGATGTATCAACTTTTCTGAGAACATATACTGACTTAACATATAAGTTATATAATTATTAAATAAGTGTGGTCTTTTAGGTGAAAAAATATTAGCAAGGTGAACGACCTCGAGGTAAATGACCCAAATAATAATATAATAACAATAATGGCTGGAATGACAGTTATTTTACGTGGCTGACTACCTCAAATGGGGGAGACCCATATGGTCTATGATTTACAACTTTATCAGGAGAATTAATTCTGGAGAAAACCTTGCCAATTGCCTGTTTGGGATTCGAACCTCTGACCTGCTGCACATCATGCCATAACCGTGGGTAAATAGTCCCACGCTCTACCCATGACGCCACAGAGGCCAAATATTTTAAATGTACAAATAAATATCCCTAATTAATATTCTTACGAAAAAGATTAATATGACCGAAAACAAAATGATCAGACAGGGCGTGATCAAGCAATGCAGTTGTGATCTATAGTTAGTTTAAAATATTACAAATTGTAAGAAAGTTTGGTGTTCTAGTTGTACAGTTTGGTGAGAGTTCTGCACTACAAATCTCCAGGTCAGAGTTCAGCTCTCAGTATTATTTCTTTTGTCAGATGTTTCTCCGGATATTCACCCCCCCCCCCCGTCCTCCTCAACCCCGTCCTCCTCAGCCATATGTCTCAGATGTAATCCACGCTGACTCATTCTTTATGATATAAAAACAAATATTCAGGATCTCTTTGTAATAAATGGATCAATGGCAGCTTGAGGCAGAGTTCAGGAAGAATCTTGCTTATAATGCTTCTGTGACCTTCTGACCTCTTGTCATTATCAGCCAGAGAATGTCTGTTTATAGAAATTAGTTATCGTGTAAAGATCATCCTCTGCCCAATATACAGGTAACTCAACTACCTTTCACAAATGCCAGCCAAGTTGTTGTTTTTGTGAAATGTTACCCATGTTAGATGATTGATATAAACAGTTAGGTTAGGTTAGGGGGAGCCACTGTCAGGGAAATATGATCCATTCTGGCTTCAGAACACCTCCACAGACTTAAGAAGTGGTGGTAAGCCGCAGGCCAATATAGAACAGGTTTGAAAAATGAAAGTTCGTAAAATGCACCAGAGATAAGTGGATACTAAAATTAACTGCAGCAGTACAGAACATCTCACAGTGGAGATTTATGCTGCGAATACTGGGTCGGAATGGGGTCAGTTTAGGTACGTGTGAACTATGATTTTAGAATAAAAACATTTCAAACGAGGAACAAACACCGTCAGACAAACAGTCAAAACAGAACCGGACAAATTTAAATAGATTTTTTTCCACAATGCAAGTCTTCATTCTCTTTACCACTCCAACCACCCACAAACATTTTACAAGAATCCATATTTTCGTGCATATTAAATTACTGATTTGGAATGTTTTAAATTCATGGACTTATAGCCATTATGCTGGAGTAGAATGGGATATCTTATTTTAAAATTAAAACTTCACAATTAATTCAAATCTTAACACAATCGGGAAACAATAGTCACACGATTTAAGGCGATTTCTTTTTAACCATCAGCCAGATACATTTTGTTCTCCACGTTGGATCTCTTTTTCTTCAGATTCTCGTATTTTGGGGATTTGTTGTTGTAAAAATTAAAACATTCAGAAAGCCACGAAACTGTTAGCAATTAAGAGATGAACATTAGCAAAGGACCAGCTGGGCACCAATACTATACTCTTGGTGTGGCACCACATGGCAGATTAATTATAAATATTCCATTTTTGTTAATATTAACTGTAGGCCTTAACCTCGCATCTAGTAAATTTCTTTGATTTGTTGTGTCTTAGATAAACAAGCATCATTTTGAACATGCGCAAAAACGACAGAAAATGACAACAACAAAAAAACAGAATGGCCAATTTTATGCCAGAATAAGATACAATGTAGAATTTTATTATGTAGCATTTTTATTCTAAGCCCCCTCATCCCCCAACCCTACAGCTTCTAGATGGCAATTTTCTATTCTTCTGATGCAGGCCTTAGAACATTGCGCTATAAACATCTGGGATCAGTGTTCAAAACTCAGTGTTATTTGTGTTTACAGGGTGTTTCATTGAGGAGTCACCACTCGGCTATATGTTTTTAAAGCGATGACCAGCGCTATTGGCAAACAAACCACTTGCTTACTCATTGACCTTTATACAGCTGCCGTATATCAGCTCCGTTGAAGACATTACGGAATATTTCTGTTTAAATTCCCCCTGTACACTCTTATGTTGTATAGATAATGATAATTATTATTATTATTAAACATGTATACAATATTCAATATGCTCTGGATGGTTAGAACCGTCTTCAGAACTTGTCATCATTTACTGATGCTGACGGAATACGTCAGTCGATGAGTGAGTGAGTGTTTTGTTTAGTTGAGATGTTTTTCTCTCTTGGGAGCGCATGTATAATATATTACTCTCTAGGGGAATTAGAAGCCTTTCTTTGGTGGATGAACCATCTCGCAGACCCGGGTAACACTGAAATTCGATCTCACAATGTGACGATTTATATTCCAGTGTGCTTTGGCTGTACATCTTATTTATAACCAGCTCACAGATTACTTAAACACAGTTTTATTAAAATGTAGGGACTGTCCGTGTTTGACGTAAGAGTGAGTGGGTGTTTTTTTTAAACCCTTGCCTCTGGTCAAACCTGTGATCCCTTTAAGACTGTGACTTCACATACCGGATCATGATGAATTCTAGTACTGATTTAGAAGTGCAGAAGAGTTCGCCTCTTTGTTTACTGCACACGTGCGTCAGTATAAACAAAGATAAATAGAACTGGTACATCTTGTCGAGGTATGTTAGGATGGACTTGTAGTTCGTAAAACTAAAGTAACATAAAGTCGAAAGGTAGAACGTCAGAATCGTAATTCTTATGTAGAATACATTCTACTTGTCGTCTCTCTCTCAATCTCTCTCTCTCTCTCTATATATATATATATATATATATATATATGTGTGTGTGTGTGTAAACGAATTGAATTAGAGAGACAAAATTGTGTGATTCGCTGTCTCTCGTTTTGCCAGAAGTTGAACGGCTTATTAAAGACACAATAATATACACACTCGACTGTCGTGTTCTGGATGTTTAAGTCTTAACGGTGTATGTGTGTGTGTTCAGTATTGTGCCATAACGTCTCTAAAATCCAGATACGTCAAACAGACAGCTCGTTTCTATGACATTTCCAGAGTCGATTTGTTACTGCGTCATTCCTTACATCAAGTCAACCCGTTCTGTATCCGTTTTTCAGAAAATGCTAACTCTAGCTATTAAGTGATGGACACCATTTGGGGGTGGGGGTGTGGGGGGCATTCTCCCGATGTTGTCGTGTTGTTGTTGTTGTTTTTTAGAAAAAGGAGAAAATTCGGATAACATTAATCCTCCTTCCAACAAACAAAATAATTCGGACACGAATATTTAAACAATTCATTTACAGAACGGTATTCAATATTCCTCGTCAGGTTTCATACGATTAGGCTGCCGCGGAAATAAGACACTATAGCGGTCATATATCTCCATTTTTTAACACCCCGCCTCCCATTTGAGTGACGAGAGCGGACCGATCGTTTCATACGACGAACCAGGGCGTCCAGCCTCGTCCACGTCGTTATGTCTGTTTAGCGGGAGGCCACAAACACTTGTCCCTGTAATCAAGTTAATCTAATTAGAACACTTTTATATGAACGATTTGGCATAGGATAATTTGTTTGTTTTTGTTTGTTTGTTTGCTTGTTTGTTGTGTCATCCCCTAAACACAGTATCAAGATGAGTCGTTGACAGTAATTTAATTTTGACATTTGTTGTTATCTCTCAATGTTCGGTGACATATCTCTCAATGTCCAATGACAAATCTTTGACCGGCGTCAGTTTTTCAATGTATCAGTAAGTTTTTCAATAAGATCTATTTACCTTTAGAATCGAGGGGCGTTGCGATGGGGCATAGGTTGTGAGTTCGAATCTGTCTTTGTGGTACTTGTTTTTTGAGTAAGTAGCCTCGGATGATGTGTCTCGGATGTAATCAGCTCTGAGGCTAAATAACTCAACCGAACATTACCATCAGGTATATATATATGTTCGGTTATTATAGACTTGTTATTGTCTATCGATAGATTGTTGTCTGTCATCGTCGGAACTTTCTATTTGTTTATCTATTTGAATAAAGTAAATATAGCTCCTATTGTTCGCTTCAAAGTTCTAATCGAACTGAACGAAGGATGTTATTCACGCGCTGACGCGTTCGCACAGTGAGAGAGAGAGAGAGAGAGAGAGAGTGAACGAGCGAGTGAGTGAGTAGGCGTTTTTGGTAGAATGAGTGCGTAAAGCTTAAAGAATTGAAACATTGGGGAGAGAGGAAATGGCCGCCATCAGTTTCTCCTCCCTTTGTATTCGCCTCTTCAGGGGCGCCTCCGTGGTCTAGCGGTAGCGTGCTGGACCACAGACAGATCACTACCATCCGTGTTCGAATCTCGGTGGGGGCATATCTGAAGGTTGTTTCATCTTTTACTTCGCCTCATTACCTTTGGAGGTCGCTCGGCCCATTTAGCCTGCCATGTGCACAAAAGTGGCCGTAAAACATCAATCATCATCATCATGATCATTATTCGCCTCTCCATATAGAAGATATTACATTATTATTGGAACGTAATGATTATCATTTTTCCTTACGGGATTACTTACCTCATAACGTTTTTAGTCATCCACTGTATATTCTAAAGCCACGACTTAATTACGACCGTCCGTTTGTTTTAATATTGGTTCACTTAATCCTCATTAGGAATGAGTGAAGAGCTGCTGCAATATTTCCACGAGCCGAGGACGTTGATACATCCTGGAGGACATTTTATACCGGCATCAGCAACACAAAAGAAAGATTACTTAGACTTTTTGTGTGAGATGAAAAAAAGAAAAATATGACAATAAACTCATTGTCTGATAGTTAGCTGACATTATTATATATATATATATATATATATATACGCAATCTCATCGTCAGATAGTTAGTTGACATTGTTATATATATATATATATATATAGTAGGATATTTTTCCGTTTTATGTAAATTGTTTCTGTCTAATTATATGTTTCGCCATTATTTTTCAACAATTATTAGACCATTAAATTTACATAATACGTATCTACACTTAATTGTCTTATGGGCGTTCTCTCTCTCTCTCTCTCTCTCTCTCTGTGTGTGTGTGTGTTATCCGTATAAAGAAAAGTTGTATTTATTTATTTAATGGATACAAATACAAATAATTTGTCATCTCTATAAATGAGAAACATCATGTTCTTTGTGTATTTACTTACTTATCACATAAAATATCCAAATTAAGTCAGATACATCTCATTCCAACGACTACTTTTGGTTGAAGATTTGGGGATGTCCCTATGCCATATGTCCTATGTCATCACCCCTAGGACATATGTTTTATGTCACCACCCCTAAGACATGGGTCTTAGGTGTGACCAGCGGCGAGGTTAAACAACTCAACTGGAATCCAACTTTTGATATTGGAAGTAAAGGTTTCTACATCATGAAAGATACATTCAGTAAATAAATTAAATTTTATTACATGTTGTTACTTTTATTAAATTAATTAATAAACAAAACGCACACGTATAAAAAAATTAATAAAAAATACTAGATAAAATAAACAAACCCTGCAACCAATCAATCAATTAACAAACAAACACTGCAACTCGTGAATAACATAATAAGTGCACATTATACGAAATGAATAAATTAAGAAGCAAACACTATCTTACTAAAATTGTTACTGTATGTCATTAACGAGTGATGAATATGCAAAAGTGATTTGTTAATATGTAAATGCATTTTTCATACGTGGCAGTGAAAGAAATGGAAGATACGAGGCAAAGACGAATATGGTTTTAAAAAATTGTTTTAAATTCATTGAAATCTGGCCAACTCTAATACCTTTTAATAGTCTGGCTGAAATTACCTTCTACGTCATGATTGCGTCATTGTTGTATCTTTTCACTCTCTTCTTTCAATTTGAGGCTGAATAAGGGCATTAATTAATTAATTAACGTTAAGTATATAAATTAGCAAATAATTGCTCATCAGAATCAATTACTTAATAAGTAAGCAATCAATAGTTCTAAAATTATCTGTCCGACATTTGACATTGAGACCGCTGATAAAATGTTGGATGTCACACAGACTGGGGTAAACTATCTGTGTCAGAGGTAAAATATCTATGTCGGAGGTAAACTATCTGTGCCGGAGGTAAACTATTTGTGTCAGAGGTAAACTATCTCGTTACAAGTATACTATCTCTGTCAGAAGTAAACTGTCTGTATCAGTGGTAAACTATCTGGATCTGAGGTAAACTATCTGTATCAGAGGTAAACTATCTGGATCTAAGGTAAAAAAGTCATTGTGCGACTCCAAACAGAAATCTTCCAATGCACACCAACCTGACGCCTGTTATAAATTCACTAACGAAGAGTTCAATGAGCTATTAACGTGACGCCAAGACCTTGCCAATTTAGCTATTGACATCTGGCGGCAGGATTTAGAATTACTACAATCTGGTCCCAAACATGGCCCGTTAATCGCGGAATCTGGATCACCGTTCCTTTTCAATGTGTACGCAAGATTTGTTTGTATATTTTAACGATCATTCCCGGTGATAATACTTCACGATTCCAACAGTCAGCAAAGGAAAATGATAGATAAGGTGATATTTAGTATATTTCTATTCAAATAAGACTGATTTAGTAAACAAAATAGATTAAATTGGAAGTTGTATGCGGTAATTCACAGAACACATTTCCCGTGTAGAAGCGAATTTCCGTATTCGTAGCGAAAGTTTATGTATAGGCAGTGGCTTTCCCATAGTGTTTCTTCAATACACATCTTTGGCCATTTATAATAATATCGAAAATGGACAAGGCAGTTGTAATATTATCATTTTACCAGGACAATTCAGGGATACCTTCAATGATTTGTTTTATTTGTGGTCATTTTCCGTGTAGAACGTTCGCCATCGTCTAGCAGTAGACTAATGGTGCTGCTCTGGGCGGTGACCCGAAGTGTAAAATCCCGTGAAAATTTGCTGGCAAGGTCTATTGACACCGCCTCTTCGCGACAGAAACAATTCTGTCCACGACTCGTTGGTGGGCGTTCTTATTAATGTGCGCTACTTCGGTTATATATCCTCCCTCAACTATCATATTCAGCTGGCAGTTCATAGCGACAAGTTCTCAAATTCAAATCAGTGACAGTCGACGCGAATGTGCCACTTGCGAGCAGTAAGCCTCTCGGAGAAGGCTCGACGCGGCGAGAGACACCAGTGCTATATGGATCAGGTCAACGTGGAGCTTTTGTTTGTCATATACGGAGTAATACAACCACGCTTCGTCGGAACTCGGGACATGGAAACAAACCTATCGTCGCGACGTTTGTCTGAAAATCGTTGCCGTTTTGTATTCGTTTCTTTGGTCGGAATTGTTGGCTTCGTCTTTATTGTCAGTTGTCAGATTCTGGAGAGATATCAGTTCTGGATCATCGCGCTGATGTCTCCGACCAAGCCGAGGTCAAACATCACTAAGCAGGTGCTGTGCATCAGGGCTCCGGGTGGTCGTCTTGGAAACTTCATGTTCGTGCACGCCGCCACGTTGGGCATCGCGCATGCGCAAAACCTCACGCCCGCAATTGTCATGCCCGGCAATCCACTTCCGGCCGCATTCCGGATCGGCATTCGACGGATCAAGAACGACGGGGGGAATGACTGGCATCGCTTCACCGAGAAACAGCCGCACGTGTACGACGATCGCGTGAGGACGTTGTCCGCCGGCAGGGATCAGAGCCTCCGGGGATTCTTCCAGTCGTGGAAGTACTTCCCCGATCCGGATGTTCAAGAGGCGATACGCCAGGAATTCCGTTTTCGGGATTCGGTGCTTCGGCAGGCAAAGGCCTTCATCGCCAACGCCACCGAGTGGTACTTCGACAGGATGATCCGGATGGAGCGTTCGGCACGACAGTGGACCAATGCCAACCATTCCCTGAAAATCGTCGGCATTCACATCAGAAGAGGAGATCTCGCTAAGTCGACGTCGATAAAGCAAGGTTACACGATGGCACCAGCATCCTATTTGAAGAAGGCGATGGATTATCTCGAGCGTAAGTACAAGAAGAAGAAGAACAACAACAACAATAACGACATTAGGCTGTTGTACGTTGTCTGCTCGGATAGCATAGATTGGGCAAAAGAGAACCTCAGGAGTCAGCCGTCAGACATCGTATTTTCCGAGAATAACAAAGCCCCCGTCGACTTGGCCATATTGTCTTTCTGTGATGACGTCATTATGACCGTCGGCTCTTTCGGATGGTGGGCCGGGTGGCTAGCCGGCGGTACGACCGTCTATTGGAATGGCTATCCGGAGCCGGGTTCGACAATTGGACTCAAATTCCGAGCCGAGGATTATTACCACCCCGATTGGGTAGGTCTGGCGGCGTGACGTCGGCCGGCTGTAGGCACGATGGCGGGGAGTCTTGGGGGGGGGTCCCGAGAATAATACTAGTTGGATAAAGTGAACAAGGGCCCGAATGAGTGAGTAAATGAGTGGGTGAGTCAGTAAATGACTTCGTGAGTCATTCAGATAGTTACTTAGATATACAGGTAGATAGATGGATAGCAATATAGGTAGCTAGCTAGCTAGATAGATAGATAGATAGGCATTATATGATTATTTATTTCACACGATATGGTTTGTTGTTGTTTTCTAAACTGTAAAACTACAGACACGTGAAGCGTTAATCGGTGATGTTAATAAAACGCAGCTCTGTGTACTCCACCGGAAGTGGATACCTTCTATATTTGTTATCTCTATCTACACTACAGGTAGTCGTCGACTTACGACCTACACAACCTACTTTTCGACCGTCGATACGACTATAACATCATTACACGGTATAATCAGAGAGCTTAAATATAGAGAGGCGTTACTCTTGCCGCGCCATGTTGAATTTTGAACCAGTGGCGCCTCCAGCGACAGGAGGTATTTCTCAGATAAACAAAAGCTCTCTGGTTGTCCACATGTGATCGTGTACATGTGTGCGATGGTTGAAATGAATTGCCAATACTAGTACTATATGTTACATGATCACATACTCTTTTATAAATTAACACTTTAATTGTGCACATGTGATATCGAAAAAAACGAAGCTCTGAAACTGTAAATAAAGAATTAAGTGATTTCACTGCCCAGTCACTTAATTCATAGCCTACAATTTGCGATCACTTCACAGCTGATCAGAAAATAATTGAACGTGTTTTAGGTTATTTCACAGCTTTGTGTGTGGAAGTTTTTTTAATGAAAACAATTAGGTATATATGAGATAAATGCATAGAAACATACTTTCATCATGTCAGTTTATCATAGTCCATAAATTTTTATTTATTTGGATATATAATGATATATACAGCTATTATAACGCAGCCATAACACAATTCAGTACAAACTTCCCACCATATGGCATATATTCATCATGTCCGTTTATCATATATTAACTAAAAAAATCATAAGTTCATTTAAAGTTTACACCTCAATAATATAGACCATGCCCAGCTGAGAACAAATAGTATACATGGAATATTAATAATGTTTATGTTTGCGTTAACATGTTAGATATAGAGAAATTAGTACTTTCATGCAATAAGCGGCATCAAATATCTTGTGCCACGGGTTCATCTACAGTTACAATCAGTCATTTTTTATCGAATGGACAGAAAAAACCCAAACTGCTTCCAGCTCTAAACAACCACTTCTACAAAAATATGACAGAATATACCTAGAGATGTAATAGACACATGCATCGACTACTGTAACAGATAACTCAAAATCATCTATCACATCCAACACCAGTAAATCTGTATCCAAGAGATTGGCCTGTTTACATGGTATCTCATCATCATAGAACTTCAAGGACTGAAACAGAACAATACCTCGTAAAATAATGACTTGAACCAAGTGCATACACAATGTGTAAAAACATGTTTTCCTTTTTTCAAGTTGGTTAAAGAATTTGATTTGATATGCATATAAGTTATGAAGAGAAGTATACCAGTTAAAGCACATGAGCTGAACATTCAAGTACTAATTCAGGTGCTGGTAATCCTTTTTTTTTGTATTAAGATATGAAATGGGCTGACAAAATTTCATGGGTTTGATGCCTTGTTTCTTATTTATTTAATTTTATAATACCAATTTTCACCATTAATATTTATAAATATTAATTACCATCACAGCTGGCCCTGTCTCCTGTATAGGTCTCCTATCTGTTAATACCTTCCTCTTTGATTTCAGTGAATGCATAAGGTGGATTTGGTACATAAAAATAGTTGGAATAGCATTCTAGATTTATATAAGTTTATCGCTTGTCTGGTTCATGAATTCCGTTTCAGTGAAGTGTCATACACTCTACAATTAGTATTCAAGTAATTTAAATCTTTCCTCATCATATATCTGCCAATTAATAATCCATCTTTTACTTCTCTCAAGAGAAAAAAATAACAAAATGAATGTTTCTACCACTAGTTGAGGTATTTGATCATTAATTTCATAACATTTAAATTATAAATAGAAGTCCATATATATCAATAAGTACCAATTGCTTACGTATTCAGCTATTTATAATTACTGTAATTAGGGAAAAATTATATGATTATTATTATAGTAATTTTAGAAGTCCAATTATATTATTAACAATAATAAAGTAAAATATACCTCCCGCCCATAGCATCTTCAGTGGCTCCAGTTCATGTAACTGTAAGCTTATGTATATCTTATATACCCATTTTGTGATTAATAGGTTGATTTTGTTCAATAAAATTTAATAAGATTTTGTCTGAAACAAAAATAGATCTAGATAGATCTTGCTTGGGCCTACTGCTTGGGTCATGTCAAGTAGGGCCGTGTCTACTTCAAATTGTTATGCTTATTTTTAAATATCCTTTATCTAAAAAAAGCCAGATCATATCAAATGTTTTACACTAGCTTTCATTTCTTTCGGGAATGTCTTTATTTGTGCATACTTTTTCTGTTACTGCAGCCGAAAGCGGCGCAGAATGAACCAGTGCCATTAGGCGCCATGTTAACGGTCGCTAGGGCCCTGGCGCTCCATGAATTCAAAATGGCGCCCCATATTAAAACGCGAAGTAACACGTCTTGTTATGAATAGTCTTTGGTATAATAACCAATCAAGGTCGTAGGTCGACGACTACCTGTCCATTTTCAGACCTTCCACCCAGGGGAGGGGGAGGGAGGGAGGTTCCCCAGCTTCTCTCTAATAGCTCTGGTGCTGCTTTCAACAATATTGACATCTATTTTTTGACGGCTGGTGGCGCTACGACCAGACCTGGGGTAATTGTAATAGTAATAGTAACGATTACATTTTTCACAGTAATAGTAATAGTGAATCTCATTTTGAAAATAATAGTAATAGTTGATAAAGTAATAGTAATCCACTATTACTTTGCTATTACATTTTGTCAGACACACAATACTTTTTGCCAGATATGTCACTGCACCGTCAAATCTCACTGTCACCTGATTGGCTACTCAATCAAATTGTCATTTATAATATTGTTTATTATTGATTCTGTAACTGAGAAGCCACTCCATTTGAAACAGACTAAGCACTCTGTACTTAACCGAATCCAAGTTGATTACCATGGACTCCCAATTATCCCCCAATTAAGAATCTATATCTGGTATCCTTGATTAGTTAATGTTGGCATTACTTGTGCCACTGTTCATATATAAGCTCCCTAGTTTACAGGTCCACATAGTGAGCTCCGGTGGCCTAGCGGTTAAGCACCCGGCACTTGGTGCCAACGGTCGCAGGTTCGAACCCCGTAAGAGGTCGAAACTTTTCCAGGGATTAATTTCTCGGCTCACTACATCGTGGGTGGCTGACCACGTTAAATGGCGCTGCCGTCTCCACTCAATTATTTAAAATAAAGGGGGACGTTAAGACCCCTGAGGACGTAAAACACTCTGGCAGTGACCACCCTCGGGGTATTTCGGCTCCATCTTTCCGTACTGCTCCCCTGTGAGTGGTGGGGGAGGAGGTTTCTCAACCACTCCAACATAGAGGTTGTGCTGATTAAGCGACAGCCTGGGGATTCTCCCCGAACAACAAAACAAGATCCACATCATATATTACAGCTGCTATCACTGCATTACATCTGATATACACATAATATGATTTTTAATATATTTTATGGTCTATCTAGGATATTATAAATAATATAGACATCCACATAAAAAAGTATAAATCACAATGGCTAAGGTATCACATCTGAGTCATTTTGAGATGTTTACTAATACCGATGTCAACTACAAAGCCAAATGTAGGCATTGTGGTTCAAGCATATCAGGCTCAGACAAGACTATTTCCAACTTCACCACACACTTGAGGGTCAGTATTTATTTGTAAATTATAATATATTCTATACTGCACGTATTATTATTATGTTATTATATACCACATTTGAAAAATGACAAGAAAATAAATATAACAGTAAACACATACCGTAATCTACTATTATAAACATATGAGAGCGCAATCACATTACTATGCAAGGGGCAATTGGTGTATTACCTGGTATTGTTGTATACACCATCTTGCTAATCAAGCTCATTCAGCCATGACAGGTATATCTGGAAATTCTTCACCTATTGGGAATTTACTAGTTGTTAAGTGTAACTAGGTAAGGTCAACTGAACAGTGTTGGTTTAATATGTAAATGAAGTTTTGTTTTGTATTATTTTATGATGAGAGTGACCCAGTAACATATAAAACTACCAGCACTATCATTACCAATACTACTACTACCAATAATAATAATAATAATAATAATAATAATAGCATAAACAAAAATGTAATAGTAATAGTAATAAATGTAATAGTAATATATTACATTCAATATCAAGTGTAATAGTAAGAGTAATAGCGATACTCAGAAGTAATAGTAATATATTCCATTTCAAAGTAATTGACCCAGAGGTCTGCTACGACCACTGACCAAATCTCCAAAACCGGAAAATTTTCAAAATAAAGCGGGAAAGTCGAAGGTTTTCTAGACAAACGGGAAACGCGAAAGAACTTTCGGTTTATCGGAAGACTTGGAAGGTCTGTGTTTTTACTTTGTGTTTTTGTCTACTGAGGTGCCTTGCTTTGCCCTACTAATAGCATATGCAATATATGCATGTAAACCAGTGAGTACAAATAGAGCCCTTCCGCCTATGGATCAGGTCTTTTCTGGTGAGTAAGCAGTCGCACGCCTACACATCAGATCTCTTCGTGGAGCTGACTACTCCGCAGTTTGCATGTGGATGTGGATTGGGGATACGATAATAACAGAGTTTGCGGGACGAAGCAGTTCCAGGACTGAGACTGTATGGTGCATTTTCTAACCTGCGGTTAATTCTTTTTGTACGGTGTATATATATATATATATATATACATACACACACACACTTGTCAAATGGTACTTATTGTTTATGTTTCTATACATTGCTTACACATTTTCCACTTCCCTGTGGGTGTGGCACATTTATCACGAACGAAAAGCTGAAATTGTCTGGATCTCACAGACTGATGAGTAACTCAGACGTACTATCAATATTTATGGGGGTTTTTTTTGTGTGTGTGTCGCATTAAGAGATTGTTTAGATTAATTGATGTAATTCTTAGAGAAATTATCCGTTTAAAATAAACCAGTTCGACAATATAAAACTCCCAATACTTGTCACAATTATGACGTCACATTGGGTTAAGAGTACATGACTATTATTATATGCGACTGGTGTCTCAAAGCAGGTTCCCAGATCGAAATTACCGGAGTTGGTCCTTAAATAAAGGTGGTGTGTTAAGTCAATGCTTATATTTTGTGTGATGAACGTTTATGTTAAAATAAATGACCCGATTTCGAAACCAATGTTACCTGTTTCTGAAAGAAGCTACAGGGATCATTTCGCTAATCTGAGATCCCAGTTGTGAACCTGCTCCGAGTCTAATCACTCTCTCACTCACTCACCAACTCACCAACTCACTCACTCACTCACTCACTCACTCACTCACTCACTCACTCACTCACTCACTCACTCACTCACTCACTCACTCACTCACTCACTCACTCACTCACTCACTACACTCACTCACTCACTCCTAACCTCACTCACTCACCAACTCACTCACTCACTCACTCACTCACCAACTCACTCACTCACTCACTCACCAACTCACCCACTCACTCACTCACCAACTCACTCACCCACTCACCCACTCACTCACTCACTCACTCACCAACTCACTCACTCACTCACTCACTCACTCTTTCATTCATTTTCATAAAGCTGTTGTTCGATTTGACAGTTTTTTTCTTTATTATATTTATCATGATATTAAAAATCCTGGAAAACATCAGAATAACAAATGCCCGCAATTCTGAAGCTACAAAGTCGATCGATGTGGTGTGCCAATGGCACGATGGATAGAGCGCTGCGCTGCTAACCTCCGTGTAGTGGTTTCGAATTCGGCTCGTAGCTGTGTTTGTGGGATTTCGTGCTGCCGGTGTGTTGACGAATCTCCGTCGTTCATGTTTTCTACTGTTTTCTTCTTCAGTGAAGCAAGTAAACTGTCTATGCGTCCTATAGGCGAGTTATTAATCGGTAGATATATCAACCATTATAAAGTCGTTTCACAGTAATTGTTAGTGAGCTCCGGTGGCCTACCGGCATTAAGCACCCGGCATTTGGTTCCAACGGTCACAGGTTCGAACCCAGCAAGGGGTCGAAACTTTTCTCGACTCACAACATCGTGGGTGGCTAACCACGTTAAATGGTGCTGCCGTCTCCACTGAATTATTAAAAATAACGGGGGACGTTAAAGACCCCCATGAGGACGTAAAAAACTCTGGCAGTGACCACCCTCGGGGTATTTCGGCTCCATCTTTCCCTACTGCTCCCCTGTGAATGGTGGGGGAGGGGTGTTTCTCAACCACTCAAACATAGAGGCTGTGCCGAATAAGCGACAGCCTGGGGATTCTCCCCGAACAACAAAACAACATCATTGTCATTATAACCAGTTTCATGACAATGACCTGAAATTCTTGGTTTATAAATGATTTGGCCAGAACACATCAAACAAACACTAATTCTGTTTCTGTGGGCTATTAGTGTCAGGACATGATCTGTGACGGCTTCACTGGTGCCTTGGTGATTAGCATAAGTTATTAATGTTGGTCATATTTCTAAATTCACAATTGTGATTTAAAACATGAAAGATGCAATCAAGGTTTATAAATGATTTAGCCAAAACACGTCAAACTATTTATGTTTCTATGAGAATTAGTGTCATGACATGATCTGCCTGATGACTTCAAGATGGCTTTCACGATTAGCACAAGTTAATATGTTGATAATATTTCCCAGTTCACCATTAAAATTTTAAACATGAAAGATGAGACAATTAGCACAACTCTCCTAATACTTTTTAAAGGTCACTCAATTAATTGTCAGGATGTATGTTAAAATTATATATAATAATGACAATATTTATTAGCAATTACATTATATGACTCTATTAACAATTCTGCAGCTGCGGATATCAAAAAAGGTTGCCAAGAATCTATTATGGGAGATTGATAATCAGACAGTTCTACCAGCGAAGATCAACATGCAATCTTGTGAGAAATTGATGGAAGACATAATAGATCCGTTAACTGGTTTAGATGCAGAAAACAAGCTGCCCCGTATAGCAGTAGACCCACTCGGGCTTAATCGAATTCCAAAGATCAAGCCAGTAGAATCACTATCTGTCAGTATATGTGAAAGAGTGAGACTTCTCCAACCCAAGCTCCAGAGTGTAGATATAGAGTTGTCGGTCAATGTAACCAGAATTATTAAACTCGAAGGGAAGGTAAATGCGCCCACAACCTACGCCAGTCTTGCTGCCAGTAACATAACATAACATAACAATGACACATTTATAATGTACGGGTTTTTTTTAAAGCGGGGAGACAACGTGAGTACGAATTGATTTTGTTGATTCTCGCAAAATGGATTTACGAAAATTAACGTTGATTCTCGTAAATCCATTTGAGAGAATCAAAAGTTGATTCCCTCGATTCTTGCAAATTCGTTTTGCGATGAACATTGATTCTTGTAAATTCTCGCGAAATTTTAGCCCTGTTGGTGCTAGTCTGTAACAAAAAATTAAGCACCAAGACACTTTCTATTACAATATCATCAAAGCATATTGGCTCATATTCCGCTTAAAGTTCATCAGAAAATATCAAACACATCTCTTTTTAACATTCATTGAAAGTTTGGTAACTCTAAACCACCAGCAACAGGGGGCATTTCGATGGTGCAGTGGCTAGAACATGGCACTGCAAACTTCCAGTCTGTGGGTTCGAACTCGACTAATACCTATATTTGTGGGATTAGTTTCCCCGTGCAGACAGTGCTCGGCCACAAGTCCTAACTGTGACCAGCATTCAGGATAAACAACCTAATTGTTAGTAATATTACAGTTGGTATTATTATATCGTCCATTATTTTAAGTTCACGTTCATACCTGTGTGTTTGTGGGATATTTCACCAGGAGTCGCCACTCAGCCATATGTCACAGATATGATATGATATGATACGTTTTTTCTGTTTATCTATGCCCTTTTTTGTTCGTTTATTCAATTCAGTAAAGCGCATATTTAATTACTCGTAAAAAAACTTTATTAATAATGACGCGAGATATATGTCCTGTCTGTGATGTTCTAAACTGCGGACGAATACCTTTATAAGATGTGTTTTCCCCATGCTTATATATACGTATTTCCCTTCGTACATCCAGAGTGATGGAATGCCATGCACGGCACTGAATCCGGCTACCGCGTTCTATGGACGTGGTTCCTGATAATACTGGATTAAATTGGATAATGAATGCTCTAGAAATGAAGAAGCCGGTGAATTATATATGTTATTCCTTTTACATGTATTATCAAATAAGAAACATAGTGCTTATTCCTAAGTGCCTAGATGATGAGATATGCAAAACTTTGGTCCAAACCCTTATAATTTCTCGACTAGTGTGGTAAAGCATTGTTAAATGATATTCCTCTTTTTCTCTCTGACAAACTGCCTACAGTGAGTGCAGAACTGTGCTGCACGTCTGTTGACACGCACCCGCAAAGGGGAACATATAACACGTGTTTCTCATACGTTTAAACAGGTCATCTGTACGCGAAATGGCATGAAATCCGGCACTGACGGATCAGATTTGTTTTCGAAATAATCTGATTGCGTTTTCACGTAAAAAAAACATAGCCAACGGCCACAACTTACCCAAGAGTATATTTATTGATCACAGCGTTAATTACACACCACCTTGGCTCAATCAGCCAAACAAACAGCCCAATCACAACCTTCATTTATCGTGTGACTCCACCCACTAAATAAGTTTGATTCTGTTTGTTAATTCTGTTTTATTTACTGCAATTAATAATTATATTTTGTGCATAAAAACCTCTATTTTGATCATATTGTATCATTTCTAAACTTCTATTCTTCGTGCACAACGCTATTTGCCCAAAGAAAAAATCATACACTGTTAAAGAGAAATTGGAGGTTATTACAACAGTTAAACTTATGCACTCATAAAAGGATTCATTTATTGGTCAATATATATGTTACCTTCATCTGAAAAACATGTACTATTTCTGGCTGATGAATATCACCAACCCAAGATGGCTGGTTATCTTTTTGCGCAATTTTGCAGAAACAGTTTATTTTCCAAACAAACACTGAGGTAATATATATGTTTAAGTCTACAAATGATTAAACAATTACATGATTAAATATTAAATAAACAGTTGTATCTTCAAGAATGGCGCAAAACAAGGTTAATACGTGAACTCCTTATTAGCGAGAAAGATCAACCCTCATAAGGCAGTTGGAACGGACAATATATCGGCACGATTTATGAAGGAAACAGCAGCAGCATTAGCACCGGCTTTGTCCTTAATATTTCAAACCTCGCTTCAGCAAAGCGCACTGCCAGATGATTGGAAGGAAGCTTTTGTCTCACCAATCTTCAAGAAAGGCGACAGAAGCAAACCAGCTAATTATAGACCAGTATCTCTGACCTGCATATGATGTAAACTGATAGAGCACATCATCACTAGCTCAGTCATGAGCCACATCGATCATCACAACATATTGACAGACGCACAACGTGGATTTCGCAAGCAACGATCCTGCGAAAGTCAACTCATCCTAACAGTAAGAGGTCTTGCCCAGGGTATCGAGGAGAAATCCGAGCTGGATGTAATTCTTCTCGATTTCTCAAAAGCATTTGATAAAGCCCCACATGCTAGACTGTTACTGAAAGCCGCCCACTATGGTGTGACAGGTCACACACTTCCAAAGAACAGTACTGAGATCACTGCTGTTCTTAATGTTCATCAATAACCTCCCCCAAAGTGTCGCTTCAAGCATTAGGCTGTTTGCGGATGATTGTTTCCTCTATCGAAAGATTGAGGGCCCCGCTGACTCAGTCTTTATGCAGAATGACCTCAACACCCTACAATGCTGGGAGAAAAAATGGTAAATGGAATTTTATCCAGAGAAGTGTCAGCTATTGCGAGTCACCAACAAACGCAGTCATTCAGGAGGGGGGGGGTGTTCACGGTCATATCCTGAAAACTACAGACACCGCCAAATACCTTGAAGTGGAGCTGCACAGTAAGCTTAGGTGGCAGAAGCACATCCACAGCACAGCCCACAAAGCAGATGCCACACGTGCATTTCAGAAACATGCGAGGATGCCCAAGAGACACTAGGGCCCAGTGCTACTCTACACTCGTTAGACCTATCACGGAGTACGCCAGCACTATTTGGGACCCTCACACCCAGAGAGACATTGACTGACTTGAGAAGACCCAAAGCCGCTCTGCTAGATTTGTCTACCAGGACTTCCAGAGAACCAGTAGCGTCACCTAGATGATGACACAACTTGGATGGGAATCACTAGCAGAGCGCCGTGCCAAGGCCAAGGCGACGATGATGTACCGAGCAGTCCATGGCCTGGTATGCATCCAAGTGTGGTCCTATCTGACCCCTGTGATATCAGCCACCAGAGAGAACACTGTAAAGTTCTTCATCCAGTACTGTAGAACAACCATACAATGCAGTACTCCTTCTTCCCGGATACAGCCCGAATGCGGTCACATTTTTCTAATGTGTGTGGGCGGTCACACGCACTTACCCCAGAGACTAAAAATATGTATTTATATGACAGAAATAATTTTTTAGGCCAACATGTATATAACTAAATATGTAGGAAAGTTTTTATCACTTTTGAGTACAATTTGTATAAGTTCGTTGTAATATTCCACCCATTTAATAATAGAAGTATTTCTTTAAAGGTAATTTCATGTTGATATGTTGGCATTAACCTAATACAATTTTATGATCATCATCTATTTATTTATACAAATGTATAAATGGTTGCTGGTAAAAACTATTTGACATTTTACATAGAACATTTGATGCATTTTCTTACAAATAACGTGACAAGGCACATATTTCTCAGCTTTCTCAAGTCAATTTCACAATGAGGCGACTCCAATTAAAATATACTACATGAAAAACCCTCTCCAATGCATAACTGTCCCAACCATAATGGCAAGCTCATTATGTTTGTATATATTTAATTGTTAATGTTATTTATTTATTCTTTGTAAATTCAATTATGTTTAGACACTACTTATAAAACCTATAACTTGTATAGTATTAAGGCCCGATGCTATGTTCATAGACTGATAGACACCCGGGGCAAGTAGGGTCTATGGCCGGGAGTCTATGTATGTACTCATTTGTACTCGTATGGCCTATCTTGCACTGGGTGTAGGCGTAGCACTAGTACTAGGCCTGCTAGTACTAGACATAGAGATCCCATCAATTTCGAATTGATCCATTACTTAAGCAGTAAGTCAATTAAGTCAATATTTATCAAGCATATCAGGCAATACTATTTGTACAATGAATTCTAAACTGCGCGAAATTTAAGTAGCAGTTTTAGTTACCTAAATCATAAGGACCGCTTTAGTAGCGCAGTTTTCAAAATAGCTACTTAAGATTTAGGTAGCGATTTTTATTAAAGGGATAGTACACCTTCATTTCAAATTGATATCTAATACAGCTATACTCACAAATATCATAAATAATGTAAAAATGTGTAAACGATCACCCACATATTAAATAATCCAGTTCAAAATGCTGAGTAATTGCCTATGGGTGTCGCCATTTTGAAGCTAGACGGATACCGGAAGCTCCTGAATGCCGACGTTACTTCAGCGTATCCGGTTGACTAGAAGTTTGTAGAGCCCGTACAAAAGCATGTAAGCAAGTGTGAGCAAAGAATTATTCCAGAACAAACTTATCTTGTTAAAATTATGTCATGAATGACATACAACCATATGAGTTTGAGCCAGAAGGAACCTGACAAGAGCAAGATGATTCGAAATGGCTGAGAAATTAACGCTCAGAGAAAGAGTCTAGAGAGAGCCAGAGCATTTGAGTTTCTCCTTCCTGCTTTCAAATCTGGCTTCTGGTGCAGCCGTAATGGCGGCCCTCCAGTGATTTGCATTATTTCCCTATATCTATGATATCATGTATATTTCGTGATTATTATTGTGGAATTTTTGGCTCCCGTTCTAAGCATTACATATTTAAAAAATATTTTCTGATGGTGGACTGTCCCTTTAATAGCTATTAGTATTAGTAATTCGGTCCTCCGGTCCACCTATAACGCAGTTGACGGTTTGTAGACCCCCAAAACCGTGATATAAAAGGAGCCTACTGTATTATTATTATTATCACTATTATGAATTTATTCCCAATATTAGGTAAATTAAATTTTCTATTAATAATATGGGATATCGGAGGTTCAGCGTAGATACTGCTGTCTTCCTAGTGACCTAATGCTGAATCACTTCTAGTCCAGTCAAATAGTGACTTGACCCACCACTAATTGCAAAACAAAATTGTTTCTCTGTGGGATTCTCCTCTGATACACTCCAGGAATAACATATTACAAATAGAGATGAATAGAAGTGGTTGGCTAATTATGTAATTATAATTATGCTAAGTATGTGTTGCTATACCACCTTTTCATCATAACTGTTAGAACTGTGAACTAAAAAGTATAAGAAAAGTGTCAAGATTTAGATTTCATGGTTCAATGCTAGGAATACATGAAAGAATCCCCCAAAAGTTGTCATTATAAGCCAATTATGCAAATAAGGCGGGCTTAACCAAGTAACATAAAAAAAGTACTGCCCGCACCAGATAGACAAATCCAGTAGATAAAAGTCAGGTCTCTGGAATACTTTTTGAAGTTCTGTGATAACTGTTCATTCATCAACTTCAGTTTCAAATGCCTTTGCATCCATTGCATTAGAGCAGCTAGTGCCTTTACAGTCACCATAGGCAAATGTACATTCAAGGCCATTCCTACGACAGATGCATTTTAGAATACTGCAGCCGGCTTTACAGTTACAGTGAATAACTTATAGTGGGTAGTCAGGAGCTAGAGGCAGGTCTATTCGCAATGGAATGAACTTGCTATCCTTCTCCTTCAACCCACATTCAGTGACTTTAAGGCTTTCTCCTTTCCATTCGCTTATTTGATGGAAAACACGTAGTGAGTGGTACTTGGCAGCACCTGACGTTGGTGGCAAAACCTGTGCCTGAATCTGTTTTGAACACCTGACAAACTTTTTATTTAATTCGCTGGCATGTAAGTTTGTCCAGACTATGATTTGTTTTCCTCCATTGTACAAGGACACAATTGCCTTCTCCCCAGCTTCAGTAATTTGATCATATTGGGTATATGGGCCAGACAAAAAAAAACAATTCTGCATGTTTTCTGATTTCGGAATCACCAAGTAGCTTTTTGAACACAAGATGTTTCCCAACCCCATACAGTCTAGAAGTTGTGTTACAACCGGAAATGGCATGGACAAACAGACTGCATGCACATGTAATCTCCTTTAGGATATCACTTGTCTTTTGTATGTCTCATCCTCTGCAGCTTTTTGAATGTAACATTGGTTCTGGCCGAAAATAGGTTGCCTTTGGCATTTTCTTTGCATGGTAGCAAAGCAGAACCAGCAAGTCTGTGTCCTCTCCGACTAGAACAATGTCAACAAACTCAGCAGATTTCACTGCGGTCATGACAATCAGTGTATCGTCATCTCCCCTTGTATGTTGGATAACACATCCTACTCAAAATGTTTATGAACCTCTGCTTGTTTACTGTGTTTAACAAAAACTCAGCTTTCTTCAAAGAAATAAGTTTGGCTAGAAAAGTGAATCCCTGGACCGCAGCAACCCTTTGTACTGCGCAAGGGCGTAACATCCTTGGTTGATGGTCCTGCATGATAGCCATCAATTACAATACTACTAATAATTGCAAAACTTCTATAGCATCAGTATCCTCGAAAAGAATCGAGTTCAACAATGATCAGCTGGCAAAGAAACTTAGAGAGGATAAGAGAGTCTGAAAAGATAAGTTTTCAAATGGTGACGGAAAGAAACTATGCTATTTGATGACATAACATGTTCAGAGAGTGAATTCCAGCGTATAGGGACAGCATCTGAAAACGCACGAGTCCCAGTATGAGTTTTAACCCTGGGAACAGGCAACAAGTTAAAACCAGATGAACGGAGTTCTCCTGGATTGGGTGCTAAAGAAAACATGGAAAATAGATATGAAGGTTATCCAATGGTTGCTTTTGGGTACCTTTGAGTTACATAGTCCACGTATATTTGACATATGTGATCAACCGACTCTTTCCCCGGCCAAGGAATTCTCTGAATGAGAGATCGCCTATCAGGCACATAGTAAAGGTCAGTAGACGGCAGATAATCTGGCTGCGAGTCTTTTACATATTCCCACATTGCATCAGCAAGGGCAGATTTGTTGACTTCTCTGAGGAGAACGGTTGATTTAAACAGGGCTGCTGGGTAGCTACAGAGTTCATACTTCAAAGCCCTTGAGAGATCTTCCTCCTTACTGGCAATAACACTTAGTCTTTGGAACAGAAACTGTGGCTTAATTTGTATGACATTATATTTAGTAGTCACCAATGTCTTGGCAGCAAGGGTAACAACTCTACTTTTTCGCTTAAAAGAGAATTCATTGGTGCTCATTCCAACCATGCTGTCAAGTATTGCTTGCCCTACTTTATTTCGCATTGTCAACATTAACAGACTTGTTTGCTGTGACACTGCTTCAGTGTCTTGAATAAGTCAAAAGTATCATCAACATCTTTTTCTGTCGTTCCTTGGTTACACCCTTGTGCTGCTTACTTGTGACACCTGATAGTGTCTGCATGGCAAAATTGACCAAGGACGCGTACACTAATAAATGTCCTCTAACAGCTCGAGAGACAGCTTTCCCTGAAATTCCAGAGCCTGCCAGAAGGTGGTCAATGCTGCCTAGAAAACTCATATGTGTATGAAAGCCACCTAATCTTATCACTACTGACCACTCTTGATGGACCTCATCAGTTATAATTAATATCGGCATTCTCGAAATTGCTGACGTCAAATGACCCCATAAATAAGCCAGGACCCCTCAACTACCTGCATGCTATTAAACTCTGAGGAATCTCCCACAACTGGACAGAGTTTGACGCCTTTGCCATTAAGCCTTGGGCACTTGTGGGTTACTCTACTACTACTACTACTACTACTACGCTACTACTACTCTAATGACTCAAATCAAAACAGTAGTTATGAAGGAGAGTCCATAGTTTGAATCTTTTAATTAGCTGGATTAAAAAAGAGGGCTCTGGTGTAGATATGCGATGCAAAATAGGATAGAATTGGCTTTACCTGAATCATGATCTTGTAAGTTTTGGTTCGCAGATCCAAATGTTATGAAAAAAGGGAGTTTTTTTTCAATAATGGCGACACACTTATGATTACATAATTAGCCAATCATCCAAATGGGCACTTGATTTTAGTTTCTATTATTTCTAACAACGCAACTAATGAATTTGGATAGTATTTAAATGCTTCTTTTGATGAAAATGCTAAATTTCCAGTTTTTTATCTGATTCCTTTGATCTTCGTACCTAATTAGCATACTTAGAGCCCTTCTACCACTTTTATTCATCTCTATTTTTAATATGTTATTCCTGGTGTATATCGGAGGAGAATCCCACAGAGAAACAATCTTTTTGCAATTAGTGATGGGTTGGACCCTTTATTTGGATAATTTGACTGGACTATTCTTGGTAATATTTTGTGTGATTTTGCCTCGTTTCGAAATGACATCTTTATTGCGAATACTACACACCATCCCGAGAATGAGGTGGCGGGACTTGTAAACAAACTTGCGAGGTAAGCGGGTTTAAAGCTTTTCTCATACATCGCGGAGCAGTTACCGTGAAGTCTTTATTAAACTGATGAGCAGAACTCGTCCATGGCTCTTCCGGTTCCAGAGACCATATACACATTGTGGGCCTACATTCTGCATCATCATGTGTCCACCACTATTCGTGGTCAGCTAAAAAGCTGGTAACTTGGTAGCATAAAGGATTGGTTTTGACTGAATACAAATGAACTGTTGAAGATAGCTATTAGGATAGACTCCTATGTTTCGTTGTGTATAATTAAATGGCCGGCCTTATTAAAATATGTGTTTGTGTATAAAATTAAAATGTTACTTGAATGTCTACGTGCTTTTATGCTTTCTAATTATCATGCCTATGTCCGCTCTACTTGCTCTAGCATTGTTTTATTGAGTAGAATGTGGTTGTTGGGTGTGTTTGAGTTGTGCGTGTAAACAACGTTGGCGCAGGAATTCGTAGTCGTTTCAGTCAATACAATAAAACATTGGAATATGTGTCATACAGTCGGGCCGTAGTCGATCTGCAGAAGATCTTCGGCTTCTGGGCAGAATACGAGAACGGCGACCGCTCTACCCACCAGATCCTCCGAGCATGTGCCCGCTTATACGGACCAGGATTGTAAGCGTACGTGGGCTCCCCGACCACACACCAATCACTCTAGCAGAACTTCACACCATACACACCGCCCTCGCATGGCGGGAGGCACAAGACAGACACAAACATACACTCAGACTCGATGGCAGCCATCAAAATCCTTGCACAAACAAAAACACGAACATATCCAGAAATCACAACGAAAATTATTAACTCCGCACATCCTTTCCGAAGTAGTTACAGCAGAAACGTACTGATAGTCTCTATCCAGTGAATTGGTATTGTCTGAAAAATAATTTGAATTACTAATGAATATATACGTAAGACAATATTAGAAGATTTCAATAACTACAATTTCATAATTAATCTGAGGAATCTATTCCCTTATGTGCCCCCTATAATGCTTCTGTGTTGGTTGTATTTTTGCTAAATGTGATAAACTTTACACAGTGTTTATTGGTTATCTATTATATGACATGTATTCTTTATCACATCACTGAATTCAGACAAATAAAAATAATCATGAATGCATACTGCTGTTGTTTGTCATTACTGTCTCGATATTGTTGCCTGTATGCAAGATAGCCAGCCCGGAGAACCTCTATATCTGTACATACACTACTAAAACTAGGGTGCTGCTCATCCAACTGGTTTGTGACTTCTGCTAATTCCTGACGGCAGGTACATTCTTCCACAGTAGGCATTGATGGGCAGTTATTACACCGACACCTATGAATATAAGTTGAATAAAAATTAGCTGGTAGGATACAAAACGCTTCTGAAGAGTAAGCTAATTTAAACAAGGCAAACGTTCTTAGTTATGCAAAACGTTTAGGGCATTGGACAAGTTGAAACTAATACAGACACTGGTCAAGATCGAGTTTCATAAATCTAAAAGTAATATATCACATCAAATGTGATGTATCATCCTATAAGTTACACCTCTCCAATATAACACATCTGCGGTTACCACAATCGGACTCCCCAAGATCGCTTGTCATGGATAATTCTAGGGAAATATTCAATTGTGTCTACCTATCGACAGATCGACTAGCCATATCAATTTACGAGTACAAGCTGTGGAAACCAACGTTAGAATAATGGGATTTGATTAACATAAAAATAAAACCATAAGTCCCAGAAAACTCACCAAGAAAGATCCGTACGTCGATCAGCTCAGCTGCCGTCAGTGTCACTCACGAGTGAATCAGTCGATTCGTCTTCGATGGCCGATTCGTCTGTCTCAAACGAATCCGGGACATCTTAGCCAACGGACATTTAGCCAATATTAGCAGGGGGACATTTAGCCAACATTCAAAATTTTTGATTATGTTTGTGAGTTTTCATAAATATAGTTGTTTCAATAAATACAAAACATTGTATGTAACTGTATTTTTGTATTCATTGTACAAATGTAACAAACACAAAGTGATGTCTCATATTCTAAAACTTGCAAACACGGATATTACATATAGTCCACAGCTGTTATATTCAATCGTCATAGTGTATGTAATTGAATTTGATTCAATTCATTGTACGAATGTAATGATCACAAACAAATGTCTCATACTCTAAAATCTGAAAACACAAACATTGCATATAATACATTCTTTATTTCTGACATGTTGTCCATAGGTGTACATTGTCCATATTCCTATTATCAGGTCAACATCATATACATTTAATATATTTGTTTGTGTTATCTATATTGTTTCCATATTTTATATTTCTTAACTGGGCGCTAAGTATCATTTAAATTTATCGCTCAAATAATGACACCAGTATTTCCTTAATAGTGTAAATACGGATGTATATATGTATGATTTAAAAATGTGTGACACAGACTACCGGTATGTCACGGACTCGATAATCATATTCTCGTTTATCCCACATAAAACAGAATCACTGTAAAGGAAGCCAGATCTAGTTGCCCTGGGGCCCTTTTATCCTACTAGCCTATAGAAGTCACTGGTTCCAGGTGAAAGAAGTTTAGTGTCATTGGGGATGGTCTGGTCAACTTGAAGGTACACCAAACAGAAGCACTGTAAACAAAGCATAGGTGACCCATTTATTTGATAGTGTCTTTCACATACACGCATTTTTATTAGCACACTACTCAATATTTGGAGTACGGACAGTTGCTCTGAACTTTAATTCCCTAATAATTGGTAATATTCATCCCAATAATTATATAGGTAATATGATACTAAGAAATATATTTCTGAATTAAAAATCAATTTAATTTTTCCTCATTAAATATTCACTGGTGAGCAGTGTCCACTTTTTCATTTTGTTTGGTTAGAAACTGTCCGGGAGAGCAACTGTCCTACACCCTAATATTTGACACATGAATGTCTACATGAATAGTAGGAATATAACAAAATAATGACATTTAGTGTTCCTCTGTACACAAAGTAAATATTGTCTATCTAAACAGTTAAATAGTCTAATTCAGCACTGCCTCTGAGAATCCTATAGCAGAATACCATCTTAAAAGCTTTACTGTTGCATAGAAGATTGTGCACTTTAGTGTGAATATTTTAGTGTGAAAGTTTGAAAATATTCGCTCACTTGATGCTGATGAAACTGAATCCATTGAACATTTTGTGTAGTGGACTATTATTAGCTTGCTGATGATCACATTTTTTGCACTTTGCACATTTCTTATTTCCAATGGCAACATGCAAAAAATGTTCTCAAGTGGAATTCTCTAGTCTTCCACCTTTATACAGTACTAAAATGCTGGATATCAAATAATAATCACAGTATTAGTTCAATAATTTAAGCAAACATGCAGGTATGAATCAATGTGATATAACACTATGATCATGAGAAAGTGTAACACTGCTTCAAATTAAAGTCACATTTTAAAACTATGTTATATCACCTGAGTTAAGCAGTCACATCTTAACAACATTACAATACATGTAAGTGTCAACTCAACATTGGATAGAGGATTATTCTGAGACTAGTAGATTATCTGCCGTATATACAAGTAGTAATTACCCACATGCCAGATATAGTTAAGAAGTTAAGGGGTCAACTAGACTGGATATTAGCTTATCATAATGTGGATTAGTCTGTTAACTCAATTGCTGTGTTACATATTGTATGTATTACAGTCATTTTGTAGTAGATGTCGTTATTTATTGTTAACATTTTACTATATAATAGATGCATTTTATTTAAATTGAGTGTTTACAAGTCAGTGTAAAAACTGTAAACAATTTTTACATGAAATTAATAACCGTTAATTAACGGTGTTAATAACGTCTGTGTAAAAAAACCTGATATATTGCATGTTGCATATCATTATTTATATTTATGTATAATAACGGAGAAAACAGTTTATATTAATATACAAATTGTATAAAAAGCAGCAATAATTATTATGTTGTTAACATCTTATCTAAAGATAAGCCTATATTTGCAATATCCATAAACAACACATAATATTGACAGAGCAAAAATATAACAATATACATGCAGATGTAAGATGAAAATTTTGAATGTTGGCTAAATGTCCCCCCTGGAAATATTGGCTAAATGTCCGTTGGCTAAGTGTCCGTTGGCTAAATGTCCGGATACCGTCTCAGATACGGTTGTACATTACATGAATCAGGCTCGCCGCCACCATTCTCATCTTCCGACACATAATCAGAAATGTCCGATTTATCAACGAAATAACTGCTCTCGGAATACGAGTTCGAATGCATGTTTGCCATTATTATTGATGCTAGGGAAACACCTGCGATCATTGACCTAAAAGAAAACTAGACCGAACACGGCCGCTGATTTGATGGCAAACAGATCCCAACTTCCGGTCGAGGAAATAGGAACGCGGACTGGAAAAATCAGGTTTATAAACGTGGTGAATTATTATTGTATCGCTGGTTTCATAAGCCGTGTGCGTGGAGGTAATACAACAGGGATGTCTTTTCATCGGTAAGTATAAGGAACACATTTAAAATAGCTGTTAAAGCGGGTTTTTTTTTTGGCGGGAAATTAAGCTTAACTGTTAATATATTTAGCCTGTACGACAACCCCCGGCCTAACTAGATCTACGGACTTGAATAAAACAACTTTTACATATTTCATGGCATATAATAGGAGAGGAATAATACAGATTGTCTGCACATACAAAATTATAATGCACACGTCAGACTAAATGTCCGTATTCGTAGGTTCAAAACTCGAAGCGCAGCCGCTTCAACGCAAATCAGAACTGTCTGGTCATGGCGGCCAATTCAAACGCTACTGATTGCTCGGTCTAGTTTTCTTTTCGGCCCAAATAATAAAGCACTCTGCTTACATTGTAACCAAAACTTTGACCCCGTCCACTATCTAATTAATTGTACCGCCTTCCCAGCCTGCCGACAGCCTCTTAAACAACTTCTAACTCCGGCACAACACATCCTAACCGACACAGAAAAAGCATGTACACTGTATATTATTACAGCATTTCACTGTGCAGGGTCTTTTAAAGCCTTTTGCAAACAAGGGTGTTTCATTAAATCTACAATATTATTATTATTGAGGTATCTATTCGTCCTCTAGTTTAACCCTGTCAGGGAAGCAGGTGTCTTCATGCAGAACAATTAACTGATGATAGTGAGAACGATTGGGAAGTTCTAGGATTTGAGATGGAGGCTGTATTAAGGTCTCAATCATGACAAGATCAACTAACACAGCTTCTGTCCAGAGTTGGCATACAGTAAAGACTAACCACAGAGTATGCAAACAACTGTTCCATACTGAAGAATGGTCCACTGAGTGGATGCTTCGTTTAGCCTTGGCGCTGATCACACCAGAGACACACGGCCAAAGGGTGATTCCTAGGGAAACATTTCACAAACACAAAGGTATAAGTTGGCTTCAAACCTGATCCTCGAGGTTTGCAGTCAATTGCTCGAACTACTGCACTGTCATTAAGCACCCTCAAAATATTTGTAAACAGCCACCAAACTATCATGATGGTAATATTTCAAATTAATCATAACTCTGTTAAATCTATCATAAACTCAGCCATATTAAAATTCCTAGGAGACAATTCGATTACTCTAAACATCTAATTGTCAGGAAAATTCATGACAATAGTTCGTCTGACAAAAGGTGAGGTTCACTACAAAAAGGAAACATGTCAACAAGCCATTGATTGTTAATTTGATTTATCAAAATAATGTACAAATGTCGATACAGCACATATATGGTTATATTCATACAACTGTGAACGTACCAACTACAGGGGAAAACACAGAAGACAGACACAACAAGTATACAACAACCACTCACCATCTAGTTCACAGCTCTGCAGTTTCGAGTGCAATTTTAAAACATTTCAATCCACACAACAACAAATGTACAATCATTCTATCATTATATAAATATAATAATAATAACAACCACCCTTCATCCAAAATATTACTTACACTTTCTGATGATAAGATTCAAATGACATTGGAACCAACTATTATTATAATTTCACATCTGTTCATCATTAGTTGCACTACTGATAGTATGAGAACCAAATCATTGATGCTGTTTCATGATTAATTTACTGTCAGTTTTATTACTGATGCCACTTTAATGATAATTATGACACAATGACGACAACAGTAAATGCAGCCTCTGATTGTAAAATCTGTAGATGGTAAAAAACAACTTTCACAGATGCCTACACTTGTACAGTAAACCAATTTAACTGCATCTGACACACCAAAATTAGATAAGATTACTGTTTTGTTCCAGTTTGTGAACACATCTATGAATGGGTTCTGAGACAAACTGCTGCATTCAGAAGTTTTGAAAGTATCATTTAATTGCTAAAAGTGGTGCATGATGATCATTACATGTGCATTAGGGATCATCTAAAAACATACTGGATACCTGGTACTAATTTCCGTCTATGGAAACAGTATACTATTTACTGCATAATAACACATTTATAAAATTATATTCATAGTAAAATGGTACTAGCCACCCATCATCACCCACTTTTAACATGCGCACATGCACACACACATAATTTGACAACCGTAAAACACAATATCAATAATTAAAATGCCAACAAGATTTGATTCACATTGGTTTGATAGATTATGAATCTCAAAATAGCACCATTCTGTTTTTCTATGTATAAAATACACATACACACACACACACACAAAATATTCAGGTAGTGCATTTCCATTCTGGAAATGTATTATAGCTCATCTAGCATAACATTCTACTAATATCACTGACAGTGCTGCATAAATTATTATCTATATAAAACTAAGGTTAAGTTATTAAATATTCTGTCAATCAGTGAAATGACCAAATGGAATGACCAAGTCATCAACCACATGGCAACTAATCACCAGTTATGAGTTTGGCTATATTTAATAACATTGTGCAGAAAATGTATACATATGGAATATTGAATACATATAATTTTTCAATCATAGTGCCATGAATGCCTTCTACATTACAAGGTCTCTAGCACAAACAAGTCTGGCAGTTTATAATTGCCTGAAGTATTTGATAAAAATTTATTTTCTTCCTACATGTCCAATTAAAACTTTCACCAAGCAACCACAAGGATTGATTCTGACACAGTTTTTGACACAAGGTCTCACATCACAATTGGAAAGTTTGGAGAAACTGCCCACAAGCCTTTATCATACTTGTGCTGAGCCAGGCATCTCCTTGCGTTCATGTCGTCGTGGCAATGAGCCATAAGGTGGTTCACGATAGGCACTTCGCCTCTCGGTTTCAAAATCGGAATAGACACGCTGCCTCATGTGATCCTGCAGTGGTGGATTAACGATCAACTGTGGCACTGGTCTTCCCAGCACTGAGTGTGAAATGTAAGCATTCTGATTGGCAGGTGTGTGCAGGTGAGGGCCAGGGCTTGGTGTAACAGATCTATAGGCTGGATGTGGCGCATAGTAGTTGCTGTAGTGATACATATCAGCACGAGGATCATGTGGTGGTGGCCGTGGCATGTCAGGGTATGGTCTTTGGTTATAACGTCTGTCAGCCGAAGGTGGAGGCATCTTTACCTCACGGGCATAATGTCCTGCCACGTAGCCAGCTGGTGGCTGTTGATGATAACGATGCTGATAGTACTCATGTTCACGGAGCTGTGCCTGTATCTCCTGAAGGTTCTGATAATGGTTATAATGCTCGCCATCAGCATATGCCAGCCTCGCTCTATATAAAGATTAAACCGTTAGTTAGAAGCCAGTAAAATTAAACATTTCATCTTAAAATGAGTGCAGTCCATGTCAAAACAGAATTTTAATTACAGCATATTAATATAGTTTTAACCAGAAGTAAAATATGTGAATTGTGAAGGTTTTAGTGCATCTTTAGTGTAATATTTCAAAAGGGCTCAAGCTGATTTATACTTATTAAGGAAACTTACTGGTAAACATGATAAATTATTATTTATAATTATCTTCCTAACTTTTTATAATTAAAAGTCCAAAAAGAAATTTCATGAGGTATGTATGATTCATAGGCAATGAGTATGATAAACGTATCATTATTTTCAAAAGAATTACAAGTGCAAAACGAAATTTCATGAAGTTTATGTTGACATTTTGAGCTAAAATAAAAAGTCACAGGTTTAAAGAAGATTTGCAAATCTTGAAAAATCTACAGATAACACCAAACATTGCAGAAAGTGATGTTCATGGTGCACTATTGCTTTTTATAGTTGTGTAAGATTACATTTCCAGGGAGAAGGGGGGGGGGGTGTTTAGGTTTATTGTCATCTCAGTCATCAATAATTATTAAGAAATATCCTTATAATATCAAGTGCTTGTTACCTCTCGTATTTCATCGACTCATCGTAATGCTGTCGAGGATGCAGTTGGTAGTTGCCATAATGATTGCTTTCACTTGGATTTCTCTGGAGAAAAAAATTAGAGAAATCAGAATTAAAGTAATGACAGAACTATTTATATAAAATGTTTCTTTAATTTGCCTTACAAGTAAATTGCCACACTATTAACTCTTTATTTCATGTCGCCTTATGAATAAAATGAAAAACCCATATTTTTGTAGTTCATTAAGGCAGATGTTCTTATATGCCACAAGTTACTGTTAGGTGAGCTTTTACTGTAAGGCAATGGTGCCTTATTTCTTTTACAAATTTGTGATAAATTGTGATAATTCCAGACTGGCCTTATACTACTACTAATAATAATAACAACAATATAGCTTTAACCATTACTAACAGTAATTGCCATTACTAACAGAAAGTCAGTAGGTGAGTGAGTGAATAGTTTGCTTTAGCCCTAGGGAAACATCTTACAAACACAAGTATGTATCAGATATGATCCTACAACCTGGAGATTTACATCACAATGATCTAAATGTGCCAGCATCCAAACATCTAAGTAAGTGAGAAAGTAACCAAATATCAGGACAAAAACTTAAGTTAGTGTTGCTTCCTTTTATTTGCCTCTGCAGACATGCATATAGACATAGTGACAGTGAAATTCATTGGAACTCGATACGGTATAACTACAGATTAAACCCCATTAGACCATACACTGATGAAGCTGTCTGTAGACTAGTCAATCCACAAACAAATCATTCTGTAGTCTATTAACATATGACATACAATGGAATCATCAAGTGGAAAGAATAACTCATTGTGATAACTGACAATTGTTGGCCTGACACACACACACACACACATTCATGAATAAGAGACACACAAAAGCATTCTGTTCTATTTCTCATAACAATGATTTGTTGAATAAATTACTACTACAACTACAACACCTACTACTACTACTGCATCTCCTCTGGTTCATAAAATGCCAATAGAAACATGTGTATGGCCGATGGTGTCTGCATTTGTGTGGCAGGAACAGGGGACATTGTTGGGTCTGAAACTCCTTCAAATAGTTGCAAAATAACTACTACTACTACATCATCTGCTACTACAACTACTACTCATCTAGGTTTGATTCTTTTCACGACTAGTTAACTACTGTAAATTTCTACCTCTACTCTTCCTGCTGAAGACCATATGATGAATCTTTGTCCCTTGCAAGATGAATATTATGTATGTGGAAAAAACCTTGAAAGGGTGGGTATTAAAAGACTCAAACATTTCAGGACCTGGTACAGTTCTCATCTCCTCTGGCAACACGTTCCACAAAGGTTCAAGCCAATCATTTAGAGAATAACAATTTAGTGCAATTCTACCTACATCTGGATTGCCTTTGCAAACAATCCCAGTAAATGACAATTATTGTAGTAATAAGTACCTGTCTCTCAAGCTCTTGGATGTGTCTCTCTTCTTCAGCATCGAGAGGATACTGTCCATGACGTTCACGATGTCTGCGCTGGTGCTCCAGGCGTAGCTGCTGAATTCTATCAGTACGTGAAGCCGGAGGCAGCTGTGGTGGTGGTGGTGATGAAGGTCTGAGGAATGGCTGTTCTCTTCTGAACTGCTCCTCCCTCTGTTGCTGCTGATCACCTAAATACTTCTTTTCCACTGTTACACGGTTCTGATCAGGTTGGCTAAAGAAATGTTGTGATATTCAGATTAAACACCAATAAATAAATTAGGCACAATTTGTTTCCTTTCTTGAAATATGCCAACAATTCCACAGCAGTTGTCCACGTAATAATAATCTACAGAAGAGTAAAATATCTTGAAAGCCTGTTATTGTAAACTATATGTAACTCACTGTTGGTGGTTGACAGAGGCCTTATGTTCACTGCCTGACTTAGAGCTACTTCTATCTCGTAGCTCCTCTGTAGATTTTGTTTTGCTGTCAGATTTCTTACTCTTGCCCAATCTGCAGTTGAAACAACCATCAAGGGCATTGTAGTTCATATCACTGTTTTCATATATTATATAAGTAACATTTGTCTGCTGAAGTAAGCAAGTATACAAAATAAAGTTTAGTCATGAACTAAGCTTGCTTTTATCAAGGTTACATGTATTATTGGAGACAGCAGGGGTAACACTAGCCCTTTCGTGGTGTTTATTATGAATGATGACTAGGCTTAAGTAGACAATCATAGAGAGCTGTCCCACCACTACTTTTTACGCAACATTGTCAATTAACAACTTTAACACAATTACACCATGTCTAAATTTTCTTAAAATTAATTATAGTGACATTAAAATAAATGTCACATGAAATAATGACTAACTTGTACATTCCAATAGTATCGGTAATAGATAATTACCTCGTAATAATTAAGAGCGGTAAAATTACTATGTCATACAAAACCACTCCCTGTATGTCACTACAATGGAACATGGCAGAAATAGATAGAAAAACCTATTTCAGTAGGAGAGCTTATAAAACATATTTCTGAAGGATCAATGACCCATTATATTTCACTGTTCTTGGTCATTTCATATTATTAGCTGTCCAGGCTTCCCTACATTTTTGATTATTTGAGCTTTCAGACACACAGCAAATTTCTTGGGTGGCACACGTTGTTAACGGAGGTGTTGGATCTCCTCCGTCCACTCAAGAAAGCCGATCACAAAATCCATCTCACTGATGCCTTCAGAGAGGATATCGCATTCTGGCTAGACTTACTACAAGCTTTTAACAGCAGGGAAATACGTCAACCCTGGAGAGCTCCATTAATCGTGAATACTGACGCATGTGACCAAGGTGGGGGCATGATAACTAGTGAGGACTGGGGGTATGTTAACTGGGGGATAGATATGCCAAGTATAGCAAGATCACATATAAATGTGAAAGAAACAATGGCTGTGATATTGGCTATTTATCGTTGGGCACCACCATGGCAAGGCCGGCATGTTATCATCTACACGGATAATATAACAACACGCGCAGCAATTAATAAAGGCATCAGCAAAGATCCTCTGGTGATGTCTTACTTGTGTAATGTGTTCTGGCTAGGTAACATATTTAACTTTACCATGAGCAGCACCCACATAGCAGGATCACTCAATATCTACGCAGATTCGGCGTCCCGCCTTCACAACAAAGGTCATTTCCTCCATTGGATATCAGTAATATTGGTTATGTTCCCCAGTCAGCACGCACTATTTGGCTTAACTTATGTCGACATATGTCATATCACTCATGGTGCCAATTGTTCTTACAGCACTCTCACCTGATGCATTAATACGGGACCTGGATGCAGCTGTCAACCAGAATAGCACAAGCTGCCTACCAACTGACTTATAAAAGTATTTGTATTACTATTTTTTTTACAGTACTAAATATTCGTATCTATGGGTTATTGGACTTTATCTCATTTAATGATATTCAATCTTTGAGTGCAGCTGCATATTTTGTATGTTATGTAATGTTATTCATGCATAATTATGTATTTCAATAAACCCCCTTCCACCACATGTGTGTGAGTTGTGTATTTATGCATACTCCAAAGGAAATCTTTGGAGTGGGTAAATACATAATGTTCCACGGATGGCAGCACCTGTGATGATCCCTCACATGGATCATTCAGGGTATCCACAAGTGGTCAGCACCTGTCTCCTCCCTTCTGGAGAAGCCTAACAAGGACTCTTACAGGCACTTCCTGTCAGCCATTGCAAGGCATTGTTCAGCATTTTTCCCTCCCACCATCCCTGTAATTATATGATTTAATATCTTTCTCTTAGTCTTTAGTTAGTTTAAGTAGCTAGTTGGGGTTTTCGTCATACTACCAACTTATTATTATACTATGGTATAGTCCAGTGTAAGGACTTTATCTCATTTAATGATATTCAATCCTTGAGTGCGGCTGCATATTTTGTATGTTATGTAATGTTATTCATGCATAATTATGTATTTCAATAAACCCCCTTCCAAACCAAATATTACATTAATGCCTAAATATATTCTTAGGATGCTTCTATCACCCACAAACAATTGAACATCATTCTTCACACCTGGCACAAGATCGTAAAAAGAAATATTTCTGCCTTTCGCACTAAATCTGGTGAAATGTGCCTATAAAAATACGACACCTACTTAAAGCTGTAAAACAATGCAGATGCTATATACTTCCTATTTGGTGTTTCACAACTGAAAAACACTCTTTTCGAACTTACTTGAAGAAGCCCTTGAACAGACCCTTTTCTTTATCCTTTTTGGGTTTTTTGCCATGTTTGTCATTTTCCTGTCCACTAACTGACGAGGCCCTAGATCTCGTTTCTTGCGACACAGAACCTATGTCACTGCCCTCTTCTTCCACTGGAAAAAAGAGATCCAAGTTGTTTATCTCAGCTGATATTTAGTAAATGTTTGATAGAAAACAACCTAGAAACATGTACGAGTGATACATGGCTACAGCAAATACGTCATTTTATTCACTTTACTCTATCTGTCCATAAAATCTAAACCATAAAGCAAGCAACACGGTTAATAATAACACTTCTAATTAAGAAATCAGTCAAAAAAGTGACGATCTGTGGTCTATGATAAAGTTCGGATAAATTAAGACCATTTATTAGACACTACACCATCCCATGGTTACTTTAACTAAACTAAAAACAACAACAACAACAGTTCAAGCAGTGTTACTAAAACATTTCTACTGACAGAGTGAACCGACACTGTGACATAATAAAGCATTAATACTAATCACAGCAATGGATTAAAGCAGTGAAATCAACCCGTTTATTGTGTGAGTAAGTAGTAAGGTAGAGAGTGAGTGACAGAGAGAGTAAATGAGTAAAGAAACAACTGAATATGTTAAACCCATTTGTGTATTTATTTCACAAATGTAATAGATTCCTTCTGCTTAGCAATGCTTTATTTTATTTTACTAAATTCATCACACACACACACACACACACACAGAAAGACACACACACACACACACACAGACAATCATTCAAGAATAATATTTTTATAATCACAAACAAAGCAGCTAATGCAAGATTATTCAAATATAAAAAGGTTCATTATCAGTTGTTTTTATTTGTCAAATATAATGCAAACTAGGAAGGAAGTTGTTAGGAAATAAGGTCAAGTTACCGATATTAATTGGTAATCATACACACACACACACACACACACACGAACATACACTGACTGATCACTGACTTACTGAAAGAACGACCAACTCACTCACTGACCAGAGACAGAGAGGTTAAGTGTTAGAACAGTTTACCTTGCCAACCAAAATCAGTGTAACCATGGTTACCTGTCTCCATGGCTTCCTCGGTCTGCTCATAAGAGCGATCGACCGCAGCCCGGAAACTCTCATTACAACAACGACCCCTCTTGCCCTTCTTGCCCGCACTTGGATTCTCCTCATCTTGTACGGCCATCTGAAGACTTTCGAGGGAACTGGACTTCTTGAGCCCCAAGACTGGTCCTACTTCTTCAGGATCAACTGGAATGAAATATTCCATATCAATACTTATTCACATAACATTATGAATGCAGATTTACATTTTTCATTATACAGAGCTTTTGCTTTCATTTGTTAAATTAATCGAGAATAGTAATCCAGCGTGAAAATTATTATCATTAAAAAAAAACCTGAACATCTATTATTACCTGTAGAGATTATATAAGTAAGCTTTTAATAATGAAATAAAAACCCATTTACAATACTGAGGTTAATATTAATATTTTAAGCATGCAGCACGAACGAACAGAAACAGAGTGCATGAACATAACTAAAAAAACTTTGTCAGTCCTATAAACTAATGTCTATCACCTACATAAAACAAAATGAAGTTTAAAACAACAAAGCCAAGTTCAGCAAAACGATAACAAACTGGAAACGACAAAAAGAGTATGGCCACAGTCAACTGGATAGGCTGTGCGTAGCAAGTAATTACTATCTATAATTATCTGGTTTAGCATCACACACACACAAACACACACACACACATGCAGAGTTTCACTGCCATAAAAGATAGCAAGTGGTCAAACGTTATGAGACAAATGCAATCCTTTCAAAAGAGTAACCTGTTTGTTATCATACGACTTAACATAACAATGATGATAGAATATCTACTACATTTGGACGATGTCTTTAAAAGCCTTTATGGCCAAGTGGGTAAGAGCGTAGGCTTTCTTACTCATGGCCATGCCATGCAGGAGGTTGGAGGTTCGAATCCTGGCATGGCACTATAGTACGGGGGAGTTTTTCATCCAACCAGGCAACTGGCAAGGTTTTCTCCACCCAATATGCCATCTGTTGTAAATTGTAAATTCATTTAGAATTAAGTCCTTGTGGTGAAGCAGTAAATTACAGACCATATGTGCATCTCCCTCCTTTGAGGTAGCTAGCCACTTAAAATAAAAGCCATTTCAGTTATTAATATTATTATTATTTATTATTAATAACTAATGTGAAGCAAGTCTCATAAAGAAACATTAAAAGACCACACAATTATATGACAAACCAAAAATTATCATTCCATCTTTTCCCATGTTCTCCCATCCAGCCACCCCCCCCCCGAGTATATACTGTAAAAGACAATGAGCATATTAAGGAAGATCTAAAGAGCTTCTAATAGCTCTCCTAACAGAGATTTTGAAATTATAATCAGCAAATACCTTTTATCATTTCTAATTATTACATTTCATACATTTTAAAATATTCTTCAGTTGCTGACAACTGTACACAAGGGTGATTAACACTCTTATGGTTCACATTATGCTTTCTATACAAGATTTTTTAGTCTTATCTATGCATTGCGACTGCAGTTTTGATAAGCAGTGAATCAACAATATTGCAAAATAAACTCATGCTGAAGCATAGTTATAAATAATGCAAGATAAAAATCTTTATGGACTTTAAGCACAATGAAGTAACTCAATCAGCATTATTTAAGGACACATGTGCACAAGAAGGTAGCACCCTTAAATAAAAATGCAACTGTTTACAGTTAACTCGATATGTACAAAGAGTACGTAAAAACCTTATCTAGTGCGCGCAAGCTAAAATGGTAACCATGGTTACATGTGGTGCACAAACTTTCACCATAGCAACAGATAACAGACACTTCCATGGTTACATACCACTAAACAAACATGGCTGAGATAAATAGGTGGCTAAGCCCTGTCTGGCCAGAAGATACTGGAAACTGTAGTCAGGGCAGCCTGCTGTGTATGGTAACTGACTACAACTGTTCGTGTGGTAACAGCACGTTAACTGTGGTTGCTGCGTAAACTGTGGCTCTGCTATCAGAATGTAAAGAGAAACACATCATGTTAATAACATACCATCATTTCAAAGCTGTCACCATCAACGAATCGCTTCATGGCTGATTATCACAGTTTTGTGTCAGCAACTGTAGTCCCATTATTTCTACATCCAGTAAAACCTGGGCAGTGACTGATTCAATGAAGAGTTAGGCAACGTGTGAAAAGTCCGACCATAAATGCTGGGAAACAGCAAATGAATCATTCTGATACGAAGGAATGTTTAAACACAGCTAATCATTCTGATATTGGAACGCTTTACACAATATACTCTCTATAAATATTCTAACAACATCATATTGCTATCACTGGTCTTGAAATACAACTCTCAGAAGTTCTATTCTCAAAAGAAAAATATCTATAAAGAACATATCCTAGTCGTGTCTTAGTCTAGGCATATATTCAAATCTACATGATCTCCATGTACACCCTATTTATGACCATGAGCGTGTTTACATCAGTTGGTGTACATGATTCAGCTATTCGAATAATTATCATAATTAATAAATCATCAAAGACCAATTATCAGGTAACAATGCATATTTATCTAAATAGTGCTCTGGTAAATTTAGACAAAGGCTAAGATGCTCACTATCAGATATCTGTTAAGTGTTGAACAACTGTCTATTTTGAATTGAATTAGTTACACTGTAGAATTCACCTCATACCTATAAAGTGTCCACCCAAATACGTGTGATTTAATAATTCTACCTTATTCCTATTATTTGTATGAAAACATTATGACATATGAAGTTGATTAACAAAGGAATTCACAAATTACTAACACCTGATTACCATCAGTGAAATAGAC
Source organism: Paralvinella palmiformis (assembly GCA_025642065.1). Classification (NCBI taxonomy): domain Eukaryota; kingdom Metazoa; phylum Annelida; class Polychaeta; order Terebellida; family Alvinellidae; genus Paralvinella; species Paralvinella palmiformis. Next base: position 177,785 of record JAODUP010000082.1, on the reverse strand, counting down.
TCCTTATATATAGAGTGACAGTGTTGAAGCTTTCCAGTCAGAATAATTGTACACGTTAAGCTGACAGTAGCCTAATAAACACAACTCTCAAACGTATCAACCAAGAAAGGCTAGAATATATCCCCCCCCCCCAAGCGAGTTGTATAGATCATATTGTATAGATACATATCTTGGGACAAAGTGCAAATAGAAAATGTCCTCAGCCACAATAAAACTATAAAGTCCTTAGAACAGGAAATATAAATCAAGGACAGAGGATACTAACATGTGCAAAATAAATACAGAATTATTTGCAAAACTCAATGCGTCACTCTGATGTACAATTTTGTTCTGTGGAGAGATAATCAAACTATGTCAATACACCACAAAGATACAGCAAGCAATATAAATCTGTTATAGAAGAATAGGTTAAGTGCACCGCAATCAATATACATACGCTCATGCACGGACAGTCTGTTAGAACTAAGCAATGATTCAGCAGATGCTATACGCTTCAGTGCTGCCACCTTGTCGCCATCTGAGTCTGGAAGAAACAGGTCAGGAGTAACTGTTAGTGAGGCGAGACTGTGGGGAGAGAGAAAGCTGGAACTAATAAGGACAAAAGTGACAACCAAGTAAACAGGTCACTTCAGTGTAGCAATATCCGGTCAGGCAAATAATGGATCCATGGCAAGGATGCTGGTAGTGGGTAGATAAAATGCTGTCAACATAAATATGAATCCTTCGCATGAAATCAATGTGAATTTGTTACAGGAAGAAATTAAAACCAGTGCACCTGTATTTTTAATGAAATCATCACAGTATTTCTGCAATAAGAAACAAAACTCTCCCTGATGCACTAAATGCAGGATACTCAAGAGACAAACTCACACAAAGTACAAACTCAGCACATTTGTTCACTAATAATTACATAACATTTTTTGTCTATAGTACAAAACAAATAATTTATACATTAATACTCCGGTTGATACCCTCATGAAACATCCATCAAATTCAGGTATGAGTCAGTGCTGAACCCTGACCTAGAAGTTTGCAGTGCAGTGCTCTAACCACTTTACTGATGTACCCTGTGAAATATTTCTATTATATAACTTTACACCATAAAAAATATATATCACAGTGACTGTGCTATATAAAAGTGGTACATGTTGATATGACGTGGCTGCTGCTGATGATGATAAAGATGACAGTATAGGCCTAGCATCTTTACAGGCCTGTGATATAATACTACTATTAACCAAGCCAAAAATTCATTTAGCTTGATTTTATGGCATACCTTGTTCAATGGACTAAAAGACAACATAAATTTATGGAAACCACAAAAAGAATTTATACTCGTGTAGAGTTTCAACTCGTACCTAACCAGAACCAAAAACATAACCAGAAGGAAAACTTGGAGTGACCTCTTGAAGGAATAGTACAATCTCAGAAGTTTATTGACAAAATGTGTATTGCTCATAGAACTTAGAAGTAACCCAAAATATGACAATAATATTAGCAAACAATACTTGATATTATAGATTTAATTAAATCTTCCAAACTGCTAAAGAGTAACCATTACACTTTTCTCAAATGCCAGATTGTATTGCAGGGATGAGAAGAGTCACTTGCTCCAACATTAACTCGCACAAGGATCATGTTGCCATTTTGATCCAGACTGGGTCAGGTCACAGGTGCTCTGACTTAGCAATCCTCAAGAACCTAACCACAAATCAACCATAACTTTACTAGAATTGTCATTAATCTATAAACTGTCTTATTTCAACATCTTGGACAACTGCTGACAGATCACATAACACTTCAATCCTGATCAAACAAGAGCTGTCTTGTTTATATCAGAACATAAACCATGAATTCCTCAATAGGCATACCTGAGATATGACTGCTGAAATACTTCGAAATAGCTCGTAAATGACACATAAAATAAACATACTGGTATTTATAAATTCAGATGCCTGGGGAACGGACTCCGTAACCAGTCATGCACATCTAATTTCAAGGCATTCTAAATAAAGCAACATGCATTCAGATTTCCAGCATCAGTCACTCAACAAATTATGCTTGGATTATTTAGAAACAATGCAGACATTTATAAGAACTGAACTGACTGGCATAAAATAAAACTAAACTAAAAATGCAAAGCAGGGAATAAAATCCAAATAAAAAAGCCAAAACCATTCAATGTTTCATATCTAGATAACATTGTATACTAGACAACTATGGTAAATAGAGAATTCAAGAGAAGAGAACAGCCATACATAAGGCTGTTTAATGACACACGCACACAGATAGCCCCTCTTCATGATAAGTTAGATGCTTGCTATATATTAGTAATGAGAGACAACATAATGTATAGATATTTATCAATCTGCTGGCAAGGTTACGATATAGTTACTTTGGTTACCTTCGATCTGCTGAAATGCAGATCGTCGTGGATCCCATGATGCTGTAAGACAACATATATATAATATATATTTAAGTTAAACAATGGATCTACACGACTTAGATGTACGTGGACGCACGTTAACAACAGATTGATCATTATTATACAGATATATCTTAAAACAAATACATAAAAGTACACAGGGCGACAGATGCATACACAAACAATTCACGAACATTTGGCTAAACACACACCAGGCTAGAAAGGAAATCTGCTACTGCAAATTTTCAGATTTGTAAAGTAAAACCATCTCCAAGAAATTTGAAAATTGGGTGTTTCAGAAGTGACAGCATTCCAATTTGATATTTGCTTTTATAATGTAAAATATATATACCTAGCATGAATAAAGCTATTGTCGAAGTAACAGGTCTGGTTTAGAGTTTGGGAGACTGAATAGCTATCAGGCTAGATGCTCAGGAAAAATAGTCTTTTAACTGTTTAATAGCAAAGTTACTACTGAATGAAAATAGTGACAATGTTATACAAATTAGAAAAAGGAAAATGAGGGTAAAAAATCAAAGATAAATATGATTTCTTTTTGTAAAATATTATTGTCTTGGGATAGAACACAAGATTATACTAACTCTCAAAAGATCAATGTTAACATGAATCAGTCAATAACAGAATATAATGGCTCTGATTTTAACTTTAAATGTGTTACGAAGACACACAAAGCTAGAAAAGAACGACTGTACATACTTATTTTGTTACTTTTTGAGCATCAAAATTTCTTTGAACAGAGAAGTAGTTAGTGAAATATGAGTGAATAAAGAAAATACTTTAAAGGCCTGGGAAAGTATTACAGGGTTACTAAATATCTGTCAACCAACCAGGTCAACCAATTAAGTTTTAAAAATCCATTACATTTTGTGTGGAAAAACCAAAGATAAGATTAGTCTGGTGGCATTTTCATGCAACAACATCCAGCTGAAATTTTCACTCCTAGTTAAGTCTTCTCTGGTCACTTAACTCACCTGATATGAACTGTGACGATCCTGATTCTTTGTTAGTTTTAATTTTCTGATAGAATTCAGTCATGCGTGGATCAACGTGTCCTTTACGTTTCTCACTCATACTCTGGCGACCAAATCCTTCCCTTCTGAACACAGTGGCTGGATCTACATCAACAGGGCTTCTGAAAACAATTAAATAAAATACAGCATTACACAATCTTACTTTATGTTGTAAGTGTGGTTATTTTAATTTGAACAATACTATCCTATCATGGTTATTATTTTGTTATAGAGTGCTTTTAGATAACTTGAGTCTTTACAATGAGTGCTTAAGGAAAGATGGCAGAAACAAACTGTCATGTGTTTTCTTAATTGAAAACATGGCTGTCATCTTTAAGCCACCATCTGCTCTTTGCACACAAGGTAGCAAAAATTCTCTAATGTCCACATGTATTTTTGTTTGTGAAATAAAGTTGTCACACCTCAATATTTACTACTGTCAGATCCATAATTCATCATAAACAGAATCTGGTCCAAATTGATACCAGCACATCAGGCCAATTTCTATGGTTTTACCCACTTTGAGGCACCAGTCGAATGATTAATTTATGTCGTGGCAGTGGTACAAAAAAAATAACGGACAAGCTGACAGTGGTTGCCAACAAATAAAAATAAGGGTTAAAACAAACTATCTTGCAGAGCGGGTTATCATGGCTAAACAATTTTCTGCATTCCAAAGCTATACTGTTATGCAGATTTCCATGTTTTAGATCAAAATTCAACAAACTTTTCATCGTCCAGCGCATCCTCTGACTTGTCCCATTCCTTCAGCCACTTGGAATCTGAATCGAGTAGATCCTGGTTGCTCCTGGATGCTGACAGCTGCATTCTGGATTCACTTTCCGATGTTCTGAAACCTAGTGTTGAGGCAGGACGTACACGTGTCCCTGAACTGGATGAACTAGAACGCTGTAAAATATAATACTGTTTAGAGCGTGTGTTTGCCTGAAATGCATAATGGAATTCCAAAAAATATAAAATCTCATAAATACTTTAATTACAGTAATTTGTACTTTTAGCTTCCAAATGTAATACTGCATTTAGTCATAATTATGATATTTAACATAATAATAAGAAATACGTGAGAATTGGAAAACTAATATTATTATTTAAGGTGGGAATTCTAGAGACAAAACAAGTAAATTGAGGTTATACATGAAATGAATGATTATTGGGCAAAAACAAACAAAACTTGAAGCAGACAAGAAGCATGCAACAATAGGAAATGTTTTAAAGATGTTCTTAATTTGAAGCAATGATAGTTGTTAGTCACTTATTGGTTAAAGAAATATTCTCACATAACATAGCTGTGATATAGCGAACATTTAATTTTACCATTTTAATCGGTGAGTCGGCTTGAATCAACACACTGCTGCCTTCGGTATTTGTGACATTTTTAGCTGCCACTGCCAAGCCATAACCTCCAGGTCGTTCCTGTGGTCCGGTGAACACAGAATCCACAGTATCATTTGCCAGACTGTCATTGGTGGCTATCTGATAGGAAACATTCCGCAACGACTGTTCTCGCTTGACCCGCGCGAGACCCTGGTCAGTCTTCTTTGACATATTAATAGCACACCTTGATCTGTTGTCCGGCTCCATATTGTTTGATTCCATAGCTATCACATTATCTGAATGACTGATGCGTGCCTCGTGAACCGAAGAGACTGATGAACAATCCATTGGATGCCTACGTGACACTAACAGGTGGATGGAGTTAGATTTTGTTCTGCCTTTCTGTACTGCATTACGGAGGATCTCCATTGCTTCTGGGTTACTTTTTCCAAATAACTGTTGCCCGTTTACTTCGATCAGTTGATCGTTTACTTTTATCTGTCCATCCTATGTGTGATGATACACAAGGTCAAACTTAATCATTTCATAAACATTTGTTATAATTTTACATCTACTTCAAGTTCCAAAGAATATAAAAATAACATTCCTTCATTAGCTCAGTATCAAAATAAATTGATGTTGCAGAGCATTTTATTCATTTTAAATACAATTTATCCAATGCTAATTTACTCTTGTAATACCAGTTAATATATATGTTGGCTGCTTGGTTAGTTGAAAAAGAAGTTTACCAAACTATTTAGCTGAGCATAAAATTTTGGTTAGTAGATTCTGAATTTATTTTGTCTTACAAACAAATGAGTAGATAATTATATGTGCTTAAAAACACTTGGGAGTGATCAGTGCAAACAATTCTCTCTCACTTATCCTGACCACTATTTCTCACTGCTTTGGATAACAATAGCATGTTGAGGCCATATACTATGGACTAACCCTTTTTCTTAAACAGTGTGGAATATTTTACCTTTGCAGCAGCACCACTTGGAATAATCGCTTTGATAAAAATCCCTAGATCCTTGACACCATCCTCTGTAGTCAGAGTCTTTCCTTTGACATTAAGGCCAAGTCCTGTACCTCCTGGATCATCATCCATTGGTATATCAATGGCTAATACCTCCCTCGTCAAAGCCAGATCATCATGATTTACTTGATTCTCAGACTGGAAGTGGGTCAAATATGCTTATCAGTCAGGTCAGAGTTCACTGAAGTTTAGCACTGACTGCCCCGGTATAATGTATTAAAATGAATGTATGATGAACTCAATGACAGAATTTTTTAGAACAGTGATTTAAGTGGATACTTCAGATATAAACAATAACCAAGCCCATTAATAATAATAATAATACTAATAATACAGATAAAACTCTAGAGTGGAATGTTTGTGACCCAGAAAATGTTCATCGCAACATAGTGATGTCACCACAAGACAATACTGCCATATAATCATCCTATGTTATGACTGTATTATGACTCTGGTTCATCATGAAAACAAAGCAAGTCATATATGTTCAGTTAACACTGTTTCACTTCTGTAAATTTGTAGATTTTTTTTGTATATTGATGAGCAGATTTATCTAACATTATTAGCATTTTGTTTTATTTAGAAAATAAAATATTTTGACTTAAAATACATTTTATCAGGAAAAATATCTTCACCATATTGGAACTATTTGGACCCGATACATTACATAATTCCCTCTTAGTATCATTACGATAGTGAAACAGGGAAAAACCAACAGGAAATATTCTGTTTGGTGCATTAATTAACATGCTTGTAACTTATTAATGTAAGTAAGATGATAATGTAATTTTGGTTCAGTGGATGTTAATAATAATTAACAGAAAAAAATGACTGGTATCATTTTAGGCCTGACTCCAGACAAAACCTCAAATGTTTGGCATCAAATTGGAGTGTAAGAAGTATGTAGTAAAGATTAATTTTATTTCTTTATATAAGAAAACTGAAAATTCAAGATGTATTTTGTCCACAGTGGGTGAACAATTACAAATAAAAGCTGAAAGTCTAGTTAGTGTATAAAGAAAAGATAATTATCTGTCACTCGGCTAATTAATGCAAATACCCAAATCCACTGTTTATGATGCTTACTAAGCATGACACTCAAATTAATCAAATTAAGTTTAAACATTAAATAGTTAATAATGATTACTGACTTCATTGAACTCGTCATGAAGCTTTATTTACAGTCTTAACTCTTAAGATAATTAACAAGAATCGTGTTATATGAAGAGGAAAAATGTTCTGTGATCTCTGTAAATTGATTTTTATTAGCCTTATCCCACAAAGAACAGCACACTGAATGCAATGCTGAAACAAATCCATGCCAACAATACGAAATTAAACGCAGCATGCTTCATTCTTTACCATAGGTAATTCCTAAGTGACAGTAAAACAGGAATGTGAAAAATCTGATTCAGTATGGGAAAGGTAGAAAAAATGCGGGAGAAATAAATGCAGTGCTACATATGCAAATCCTACCTTCTGCACAACAGCTGAATCATCCTGTGTCTTGTTTTCCTCATTCTCTAGCACCTGCCGACTGACAACAATGTTTACAACGCTGCCCATTTTGGTATTTCTTAATACTGTCACTGCCTCTGTCTGGCTTTTACCTGTCATTTCTATACCATTCACCTGCATTTGATAGCAAATTATATCAGTGATCTCTCTCTCTCTCTCTCTCTCTCTCTCTCTGTGTGTGTGTGTGTGTGCACGTGTGTATGCATGCACTGTTACATTATGTTGTCAAAATCAAATATAAGGAGGATATACCATATCTTACTGCAACTCTTCCCATTTAAGAAAATTAAATCAATTTTTCAACAGTACCAACTAAATCTTAGGATAGTTCATATAGGAGTTTTTATTATAGAGCATCCTTGAATGGCTGCTATTATTAACAGCATTTGATCAAATCTTCATTATTGTATTTTTGCCAGTTATTCTGCTATAGCCGAGTACAAAAACAAATGATAACATCCCCACAACTATCACTGTTTTGATTGGTTTACACACCTCTAACAACCGGTCTCCAGGCTTCAGGTTGCCATCTTCAATAGCAGCACCTTTAGGCAGGATCTTCTTGATGTAGATAGGTGCATGGCCACCTGTTGGATTATCACGAGTAGTCACACTGAATCCTAATCCTTGTGGTCCTGTTAAGAGAAACAATAACAAATAAACAGTCACACACAGAGATTTCCAATATATGTATAAAATATAAACGTATAATTAATAATTCTTCAAATTGCCTAAGTTTACTGGTCTGTGTGTGTATGTGTGTGATATGGTGGAAACTATCCCCATCAAACCTGATTTAAGAAACCCTTAACAGTCTCCAAAATGTGTTCTCTCTTTAATCTTTCCTTTACTTCTCATTATAAAGACTGAGAATTTCCCTTGAATAAACCTATCCTCTAGTACCACCTTTACAGATTGGTTTAACTGTATTTCATTACAATAATTATTTTATTCATAACAATCAATGAGAAGTTGATTATTTATCATTAAATTGATCCTACAATGAATATTTCACACTAATAACTCCACTTCATGCTGATAAATATTGACTGCTGTGATACTCAATTATTCAATTCTATCAAGTTTCAAAAGAACTGTACTTGCTTAATTATCTGCTGATTATGGTCTTAACAGAACAGCACATAAACAATATGAATGACGGTGACACAAATTACTCATCACTGACGAAAAACCATGAACTAGTTGCTTACCTTTTGTGAGTTGTATGTGTATTTTCTTGCCTATCTTTCTGGTATTTGTTGCCACAAATCTGGATGAACTGAGTGCTGTATTGGGATTCCTGGCTGGGACAGGTGGAGGTGGACCTTTAGGAGGTGATGCAGGACCTTTACTGGGTGATTCATGCGTGTCTTTGTCTGATGTTTTGATTTCAGGTTTTACAGGCGTTGAAGGGTCCAAGGGCTTATCAGACGGAATGGGACTAAGTGGCTGGTCATTCGGCGGGGGCTGTTCTGGGAGAGGAGGTGGTGCTCTGATCACGCCAAGATGCAGACTGTCAGCATTCAAGGCCTTTCTAAATATCTCCTGTGCCCTGATATATAAAACAGGTAGATTAATTGCCAATAGATAAAAGAATGACACTCATGGTTGAACTTCTATATCAAAATAATGGATAAGAGCACCTAAAAGAAAACAAATTAAAGAAGTACTGATTTAACCAATCAACTACAAGCAAAATAAAACCAAGCTCTTAATTTCAATCAAAACGGTGATATAATGACGCTGTATATTCACGGCTAACACGAGAAAGCCTAATTTCTGTATTATTAACACATAGCACAACTCACTGGTAAATGATCTGCCATAACACGATTCTACTCACTTGGCAAAATCTACTCCAGCCAAACTGGTTCCATTGATTTCGGTGATCACATCATCTTGCTTGATTCTACCATCTCTGTGGATGCGACCGCCATCCTCAACACTCTGTATCAGGAGGCCACGTGCTCTGTTAAGGAAATGGAATGTGTTCAAAAACAGAGTAACGACTGTAAACAGAGTGGGGTTTTGTTTAGTCTACTCGTGCCTCATAGTATCATCATATAACTTTCTACAGATGTCCGGGCTATAAGATGTCCGTGGTCTAGCGGCAGTGTTGGACCACAGATCACTACCACCGTGTTCGAATCTCGGCGTGGGCATATCTGAAGGTTGTTTCGTCTTTGACTTTGCCTCATTACCTTTTAGCCTACCTTGTGCACATAAGTGGCCGTAAAACATCAATAATCATAATCATCCAGGTTATAAATGTAATTCTCTACATATCTAATAGCTTCCTAACAAAATTCACAAGACAATTGTTATACTTCCATCAGAAAACAGCTGCATCTCCATGATTTTGTTTATTAGTTTTGTTTTGAAAGAAAAACAGTTAGCATGGCAAATATCACAAATTTTGTAAAAATAATGGCTCATACTGCATGAATATTTCAATATTTATACTAACTTTAAATATTGGAGATGATGCACTTCTCTAAGATACTGCACTACACAGTATTAATTCAGCAGTATTAATTAAACAAAAGAAACTTATGAATTTTCCAATAAACAGTCTAGAATTTTCAAGTACAATTTTTAGATCGATTTGTTGACTATTCGTATTCATCAATGTGCAGGGTGAAATTCTTTTTCATTATTATTATCATTATTATAAGTATGAACCAATTTATAATGTATTATTTATAAAACACATTTTAATAGCTTTGTACTTTATTTATATTTTATACCATACGGCAGTGGAGTGCTGTATTGTGTTATTGATACTAACCTTCCAGTAGGATCTAGTTCTGGTATGACATGTATCCCAAGAGGTCCTGCTGAGTTCTCCAAAATCACCAACTGGCTTCTGGAACAAACAAAGTAAATAAAACAGTACTCTTGACTAACAACTGTATTGTACAGTGCAGGACAACAGAATTAAAGTATTAATAATACAACCAAAATATAAATAAGATAAATATATAATGGCATACTGATATATATATATATATATATATATATATATATATATACACTAATATTATAACATACACACAATATTATACGTACTGTTTGCCATATGTCAGAGTAGACTTCGCATCACTTGACACTTCCTCTTCTGCATGACCACCCAAAGGCTCACATCTTCCAGGTTTCACCTGATTGGGTAAAGTGATCAAACATGTTATGTAGAACTTGAGTTACACTCTAGTGTGCACAAGTTATTAGTAATAACAAATAAATAACCAACTAAAATCAACAACAAAAATAGTAAGAGTACACTTCTAAAAATCTATGACACAAAGTTTCATAAGAAACATTTTCTCGTGCAATTCTTTTTCAATATTTACTTGTAAGAAGGTCAAAATGCCATGCAGAGTAGAAGCACTAGCATATTAATTCTGTTCATTAATTGCTACACATTAATTACCTCGTATTGTTCTTGCGCCCTCTCCTGAGCTTCCAGCCATTTTAACATGGCCGCATTATTTGCGAGGGAACGGCGCGATGAGCCACGCGAAAAGGTACTAAACGATGAGTTTCTCGAGTTTTGACCCTCTTCTTGTCCAATCCCACCAACCCTCTTGAGGGTCGGAGGGGGCGTGTCAGACTCGTGTTCATCGTCAGCTTCTGACTCCTTGAGAGGGAATTATTTGGTAGATATTAAAATGGGCCAAAGGCCAAAATTCGGCTCTGAGAGATATCTCGACCTGTTCTAGTTTTGCAGAAAGAAATGTTCTAATCAGAAGTTATGGATAAGTTTGCTAAAAGACTGATTTCATTATGACTGAACAGCTGCCAACGATATAAAGCGGATAAAATCTGAACGGTTCTCATGCAACAAATATTTTGTCACAATGCATCATGCTACAAGCAGGTCTAGTGACAGCTGGTTATTAATGGCTTTTTCTGAACATTAACACAGCTATGGCACAGGTAACTAAAACAAGCATAATGGTGTTGTGTAGACACCATTAATGTCAATAACTGACACAAATGTTGAGATAACATGATGTGAACTTTTTCATTTTTCGTTATATTTCTGGGATAATGATGTGTAATTATTTGTTTATTACCTAGCACTAATTGCAGGATATCAACATATATAACAAATTATACAACATTATTATATCTATCTATCTATCTATCTATCTATCTATCTCTATCTATCTATCTATCTATCTATCTATCTATCTATCTATCTATCATCTATCTATCTCTTCTCTCTCCATTATCTATCTATACTATATTATATATATATATATATATATATATATATATATATATATATATTATCCAATATCCTTCCCGTTAAAATCATTTTCTCATATCTTCAGCAAATCTCGACAATCCAACAAATATGAACCATAACATACCCGTGGAGACTTGATCTCGTCTATGGAAGCTATAGCAGACCATCGTTTAATGCAGGATTTTGGTGGATAAAAGTCCGGACGGATTGATTCAGAGTCTTCTGTGATGAGTTTGGTCAGAGCTGGCTCACTGCCTCGTCTAACTACTAGACTAGAGCCTGTAAATATTATACACCACAGCCACATTATACCGAGAGAAATGTTACTACAGGATAAAGGTCAGTGACTGAAAAAATAAAGGCCAGAGAGTAATAATGATGATGATGATGATGATGATAGTGGTAGAGTAAGTTCAGTAGGTTAATGATACTGGGGTAATATATGTATTTGGATTAACTGTAATAACTAACTTGTCTTCCCATAAAATATACAGTAATATAAAAAGACAAATATCCAACTCTGAAATTATCAGAACTCGGTTTATATCTTTTAGAGCTCAACCAAATCCATTCTAATATTCTAAATAAGTAATGCTGAGTTGAATTATTTAGCCTTGGCACTGGTTACATCTAGGACGTATGGCCGAGGGGAATCTGCCAAAGAAATAAATCCCACAAACACGGGCTTGAACTGGAATCGAACGCAGTAGTGATCTAGCCACGGCACCATTGGAATGCTCTGCTCAATACGCTAATGTAGATCTAGCTTAGACATATTTTATTTTATTCGATTTTCTGCTTTTACCTTTTCAATGCAGCAATCCTCAACTATAAATAACCTTCACTGTATTAACTTTTCAGAGCAAAAAAACCTTATTGAATGCTTCATCAATGTTTACCCTACACAGCATCAAGTACGGTTTCTTAGAAGTCACTGGTAATTATAAATGTAATTAGACGAACTAGTTGATATGTTTTTAGATGGTTCTATTCCAGATCACAGCTGTGAGTAAATCAGTGGAGTTATATCCTACACTCTTCAGGGCCCATGATATGTTAGCCTAAAGGTTTCCTTTGTTAATACCAATAGCAGATGGTAAACATTTAAACAGATGTACCAGCTGTTTCTCTATGAAGTGATGTCCACTGTTTAAATCAGACAAAGTTGCAAGATTTAAATTTCAAGTACAAAAGTTAAACTTAAACACTGCAAAATTAAACTGTTTTTACACATCACAAAGTAAGTTCCAGTACCTCAAAACGTCCACAGGCATTTTATAAACACCCATACCATTGTACGTAAATGACACTTTGAATTTAGACACTGTGTTTGTGAAAATACACAGAAGACAATCAAATTATATTTCCATAATACTAGATGTAAATAATGTTTTAATATAAAGAATATTTTAACTTTAAATCTATTACAACGAGAACAAATATTAGTTAGGGTCAAGTAAGCTGTTTTCTATTATGACGGAAGGGGATTTCACGTGAGATGATGATGATTGATGTTTTACGGCCACTGTTGTGCACATGGCAGGCTAAATGGGCCTAGCGACCTCCAAAAGGTAATGAATAAAAGTCAAAGATCAAACAACCTTCAGATATGTCCACGCCAAGATTTGAACATGGATGGTAGTGATCTGTGGTCCAACACGCTACGGCTAGACCACGTAGGTGTCAGGGATTTCACGTGAGAACATTCTCATCGTTTCTCTAAGGTTACACTCCCTGTAGTTTTTAAGATTTAATTTCCGGTGTTTTCCCTGCATGGAAACCTTTTGTTATTTTTCCGGTTATCGCTGGGAATCTAATTGTTCTTATCTCCAGCTGACAGACACGGTCAATTAATACCACTGTGACGTTTCTTCCTAGCATTCATCAATCATCTACACCATCCGATCACAACATCCCCAAAAATTTCAGACCATCCCCAATTACAGACTATCCCCAATTACAGGTCATCCCCAATTACAGACCATCCCCAATTGCAGCAAATTTAGTCAAAACACAGCCCCAATCTCACCTATTTGTTAGCCACAGATAAAATCACACCGAGCATGGTATAAATTATCAGACAAACCAAGGTGACCCATATAACGTTGTTGCCGCGCGCGTGTATAAATATAACTATCTACAAAAACAATCAATTTCTCCAAGATAAACCCAGTCTACTTCTGTGCAGCTCTTAAGAAATTTGGCAACCAAACGTGAAACTGAATTACCCAAACTAGATCATAATACAAATGTTATTATACAGGCAGATGTTGCGACCAACTGATAGTAACTGATATAGGGTGTTTCATTTACTGTTATAAATATAATACTATAACGCCTCAGGGCATAATTTGTGTTACCCTTTATGGTTATCTTAATATATAGGGTTTTGCTACCAATTATAACAAGAACATATACAGTCTTGTGTCAGATTACAGCCCCATCAGTGTTGTGCTTATTTGTGTTAAGTCACACATCTGAGACATGGCTGAGAGCAGGGTCACTGCTAAGAGACCAATAGTCAGAAGAAAAATATTTCACAGACACAGTTCTGAATTTCTAACCTGGAAGTCAGCACCGTATTGAATTATTAATTGCCAAAATGAGGGTACATTATTACTGTGGACACGTGTGCCTACAGTATTACTGCAGCCAGTCCAAAACCTGCATCATCATCATCATCATCATTAGTAACAACACTGAGAACGCTAGAATATCACACAAGTCTCCAAAAGTCTGATTATATATGGCTTAATAATGTTACACTGTAAACTACAAATGTCAAATATGTCCACACCACATATATCAACAACACACATACCAAAACAAACATTGTCAACCACACTTCACTACGTTCTCTCTCTCTCTCTATCTCTCTATCTCTCCACAAAGTCTAACACAAGAAGTCATTCACAACTTCGATAATATTACAACGTAGACTGTTTTATGTGCTACAATAAATAGTTTGTACTGGAAATGATTACATAATAAAGAGTTCGGAGAAACGTGAAGTTTTAATAACTTTCTATCGTGGGGTCAACCAGAGGTTGATCATTATCAGTAAAAAACGGTTTATTATTGAGAGAGTTGACCCGTGTGCTGTACAGCGTTATGTCCATACCGTAAAACGGATTACAAATGTAACAGTCGAATGCTGTCCGAATGATCACCGTGAAACAAAACGCCAAAACAATCATATGCGGTGAATTTTGATTTGTCAATGGGTTATCATACCGATCACCTACACAAACAAATGGCAGGTGGACATACCTCTGTTAGCTATAAAACAATTATTTGGCTTTTGAAAAATGATGGTGGTCAGTATACAGAGTATAAAATAAACAGACAGGCTAATTATGAATAGATGACGTATAATAAAAGCATTTATATGGTGCCATAAATCAAACATACATATATTACCTATCACAGGCACTTCACATAGAATAAAAGGTTACTGATTATAATAATTCAAAATCATTATTTTAAACAAAACTACAACTAATACAAAGCACTTATACGTTACTTAAAACGAGTGAGACTTTATGTCAGCTAGACAGCTATCAAATGTATAAAGTACGACTACAATTAAAATACCTGGTTAATAATTAATAAAAAGACAACAGATAACTTTTAATTATCTCTGTAAATGTTGGTTTCACTACATTGTAATATGGATTTTTTTAAAGCTATCTACATGTACATGACTATCCTGAAGTGACCACAGTATTAATGCTCCGTTTGAAAACCATAATTAGGTAGATATTGAACATAAAGTATGACTATATAACAGCAAAAGACGACTGTAGTAAAGGCATTTATTTACTGTTTCTGCTTTGTGTGTACATGCGTGTGTGTCTGTATGCACGCACAACTCTCAGAAAATCAGAACATTAAAAAAAAACATTCCAGTAAGCAGCAAATCAATCTACAATAATAATTGTATGAGGACGAATCATAATATTCTAAGTTGAGTAGTGTTAGGCTGAGGTCACAAAATGATAGGAGTGAAAACATGACTTTGTTAGTAGTGTGTGAGACGCACTGGATCAAAAAATAAAATATGATTACAAGATTTTAGTGTTTATCCAGGCAATTCTCTCTCGCGCGCAGACTCAGTCACACACACACAGAGAGAGAGAGAGAGAGAGAGAGAGATTTATATACAGGCGTCTCAATGATAATGATGTTATTTGAGGTGACCAGTGCAATAGACTACCAAAAATGCACTCAACACCTTCATATTACACTTCACTACATGAATGTACCACGTTTGTACAAGTAATGTCGTTTATAAGTTTTTCATACTGCGTCATGGTTTCCGTAATTTTTAAACAAAACATTTCTGTCCACTCCATTATTTACTTTAAAAACACAGACACCTAAATCCAAAATCAATGTCCACAATATATCTGGTCAATAAAGAACTGGTCAATATTTGCCATTTCTTCTATGACCACAGTTCTGATTTTGCCAGCCTCGTTGTCAAATCTGTATAAATGTCACAAATGACGTCATCATTTCGCTTTTGTTTGCAACAAACCCATATCAACAAAACTCCCATAATCAAATCTGAGCAAACATGTAACTGTACTGTATACGGAATGCATATTGAAGTCGATAAAGTGGCGAATGTAGCGCCGTGTAGACTTAAGTATTTACCGGTACCCTAAACCCCTTTACACATTTTCATTCCATCATAATAAAACAGACATGATCATATATACACAGATAAATGGCTGTCACTTGACTGTCAAAATAATGCCCACACGCAATGTAAAGCCAGAAGTGGGAGTTAAGTAACTTTAATAAGGCTGCAACAACACACTTCCTTACTAGTAGTAAGGCCGTATGTATTTTTCTTAAATACAGTAACATATAGAATGGTGGTAAGTTACTACCATCTTTTATAATACTGTATTTAAGAAAACACATATTTCGTACTCTAGTTACCACAGGAGTATAAATGAACTGACTGAAACAGCTGTACTAAAACACAAGTGAATTGTCCCCCAAAAAACTATGTGACCTAGGTGTGCAGTACCGGGTACATCATTAGTCAAAAATACAAGTTATGTGACCTAAGTGTATACTTCGAGGTAACACATTAGTCAGACCCATAATTTATGTGACCTAAGCTGGAACAATTAAGTAAGGAAGTAGTTCGTCAGAAACTGTTTAATGGGAACATTCTGTAGTTAGCATTTATCACACACACACACACACGCACGCACACACACGAATCTAGGACGTTTTGTCCAACAGACGTTTTGGCCTAGGACGTTTTGGCCAACTATTATTTAATGATAGGACGTTTTGGCCAATTGTTTTTATTTGTTATTTTATTAATACAACTTTCAATTAGGATATGAATACAGTAACCTGCACAATATTATATTTGTTTGCTTTTATGTCATAAATGTACATTTTGAGATAAAAAAACACAAGATATTATATTTGTTCGCTTTTTATATTTTCTTAAATACGTCCTAGGCCAAAACGTCCGTTGGCCAAAACGTCCGCCTAGGTTTACTGATTTGAACATTCTCCATAGAATAGAAATTAATGAAACAGAATAAAGAAAACTAGCATAATATTAAAAACAAATTTTGAATGAACTGTTCCATACTTATCATCTGTACATTCACCATAGTGAATATCACACGTTGAAATCAGCTCAAAATAAACACAACAGGTGAATCAATCAATCAATCAAACACACAATCAAACAACATCGCATTAAAATCATTAACGCAACTGATAGTTCAGCCAGTAGTCAGTATGTTTAGTATGAGGCTATTATTACATTTGACACTCTGATAGTTCAGTTCTAGTTCTACTCCCTATACCTCAGTTCACTGAGCTGTAAACAAAAACCTAGTAAAGGTAGATCACTTCTATAACATCACACTGTTTATTCTCTATCATTGGCAATTAAAGAAGTTTATAAATCGGGGCATCGGAGCGAGAATAAATGTATATGTGTGTGTGTGCTGATGAGCGAAACATTTAAATCGGGTTACTTGCTATAAAACGCTAGACCTGATATTCAATTTATAAGCCACTTTGTATTTGTTCTGAGTGAATAACTATGTTACATCTTCGGGCTGGTATTCCCTGATAATATATGATGATGATGATGATACGTTAAGTTCGAAAGCCAACACATTCCACAGACCCGGGTAAAACTATGGTTTGATCTCATGAGTTGAAATTCTGCCGAGCAGTGGACTAACAGTAAAAGCTGCACCACATTTAAGGACTGTCCTCTTTATACTGAGGTAATATCACACCAGTGTTAGATGGATTTATCTGATTGTTAATCAAAATCCATTCTCCAGAGAGAAACTGGACACAAAACTTCAAATTTCGAATTCAGAACTAGGAAAAACCATGTTCAAATTGTTTGGGAGAAATTTTGTTGATCACTGATTTTGTGATATTTTTATGATTTACTTAAGAACACTTTATACAATGGATCTGACCATCATACGTGGACCATGGTATGATGATGCTACATCTGATTTCGCCATATAATATCTAAACTTAGGACTGAAAAAGGAATACCGTGTTTCACATAGGGATCATTTTCATCTAAGCTGACAGACATAGTTTGCTACAGACATCAAGAATACCAGTTTTACTGTTAAAATGGCCCAGATAATATATCAGCAAATAGAATTGATGGTATTTTGTGTCATAATGGCTTGACGTTATCTGATTTTTGGCTCAAGTTTTTCAGGTTATATTCATCTTGAGTTATTCCTACTATATTCATCTGTGGCTCTCCAGCAGTACGCATTAGTTAATATTAACGTGTACCGTGTTGGGCTATTGCCAAAACTGATAAGAAATTATGAGGTTTCAAATTTAAAATGTGCCAGATTGTCTTCTTACGGCAATAAATGATGACAGCTTATTGGCTATTGACAGGTTGTTGTACACACAAACAGACATGATGGACATATATTGGCGCGCGTACGCACACACACACACACAGTTGTTATTATGGATTCACTCCTCAGATGACTTGACGTTCTCTGTGCCAGTGCCCAATTCAAGCACCGTTAAGAGACACCAGTAACCAACCCGTACTAAATAAAATTTGCATCCTATTAAACAAAGTCAATGTACTTACTTCGTTTTGTCTTTGTGTTTGTAAAGCGATAACTGCCACGTTTCCTGAACATGGCCAATGTGTACGACTTCCAGATGGCCGCAAATACAGATCATGATTTCAGAGACAGACGGGGCTGGTCCAAACAGCGACAGAACACTCATAACATGCTCTACGTTAAGCCATCGCTGCACATGACGCGACTGCCCTTCAACTCTATTCAATATGTTTACTCTGGTATCCGTTTCAGCCAGAATCCAAAAGCAGTAATCACAACAATGTACAATAGCTAGCCATCGTCTTCACGCTTTAAATCCACAATGGAATATTTCTACACGTTACATATTCCAGTTGTACTGAGAATACGTTGGCTAGGCCAGGACACATTTCATAGCTAGCTAATGATTTGTTTTAGCACTGATCACAATCGTATTGGTGTCCAATGTGCAAAAATATCCTGACGAAAAAAAAGCCAAATAATGTTAGGCGACTTCAACTACCACACAGCGAGGCGAGCAGTCGAAACATAAGACCTATACATATTCGATCCTCCTCGACAGCTGCACACACATATCAGCTGCGGCGAAAATAAACAAACAAACTAATCTGTTGTGTGGTGCACTAAAGACAATAGAATGACGGATTCCTGGCTAACACAGGATGACGAATGAACAACTCAACAGCGCACTTGATGTACCTGTGGTATTCACTGGCCCGTGAGTGGGCTGCTGTCGAACTAACCGAGTCATCGAGCTGCCTATGGCTAGCAACAGCTCAAACAGAATATGCACTTTCTTCTTTGAAAATGGCCTTTCAGGGCTACTTCATCATAAGAAATGCATGCCAGTGACTGCCTGCGGTGACGGCTATATGACACACACACACACACACACAGAGAGAGAGAGAGAGAGAGAGAGAGAGACACACAAGCCACTCCATACTGAGGTGAACACATTTCAGATCTTGACACATATGCCAAGTTATAACTTTGGTAAACAAGAAGTCATCAGTCCACTGAGTCAGTGTTATTATCACTAATAGCCACAGGAAGGATGTCCCCTGGTGGACTACGTTCACACACACACACACACACACACGCACACGCACGCAGATAGAGAGAGAGAGAGTAATAGGCCATTTCTAGCCACCGCTATTTATGGGATTTTGGCAAGGCTGGCTACAAACTAACATACGCTGAGAATGACCACATAACCAAATGATGACCAAACTAAAATCCACCACCTGTCTCCAAAACCAAATGGCTTAACGCCATTTCTCAGTTGTTGAATCTCGGCCAACAACTACTTGACACAGACATAGTTCTCATACGCTCGGGGCATGCTACTCGCAGTTCGACACATGATCCACTACATCAGATGAAGTGCCAGTGTGTCAAATAGTGATCACAAAAAACGGTAAAATATCACGAATATGTATATATGTGAGCAGGTGTAAAAGAGTAATGGGACTATTTACATAACAGTTTGTTGTGGTTCAGCATTTCGTAAGCAGAGGTGGCGTCTCTCACCATGTGTTACCACCGACCAGACTGAAATGTTTTAACTAATATATCTGAGACAATTTTCACAAATTTATGTGTCCCCTATTTCTTTACCAATAACTACTGCTACTGCTCATTTCAGTAGTATTTTGCCGCAGAACCCTATATATTCATTTTCAGAGTGAGCTTAACCCTGGATTGCATGCTTGACCTTAACTCAAGTACAAAATGTTTTGCCTCCCATCTCTGTTGGTCCGCCAAACCATAAATTACTGATACAGACAATCACACAGTGTAACAAAACTCACCCGATTTATTGTGATAACGGACCAAGGGTTAATTGTGATAAAATCATTTTAGGATATTGTAATATTTGAGTAGTCAGTTTAAAATAAAATTTGACAACTGATAATTGACGAGGAACTGGAGGGAAAAAATAATATAATTTCCAGTCGGACATCTTAAAGAGATGTTCAGGTGTGCGTTCACAAAGAACATACCGGTAACAGAAATTAACATCATTCACCTTAAAGGGTGACACCTACAGACAAACATTGTTTGCGAAGGTTAGAAAGAGATACGGTCTGGTTTAAACGGAAAGCTGTAATTCGGCGACCTCATAAACATCTGCAGTGACCAGTGTTCACAGCTGGAGGTGAAAGACTGGAGCTGTAGAAACTACTCATAAACAAAGTACATAACAACGATCAGGTGAAAGGTGATCATATCACCACTACGCATACCTACCTGTACAGATGGCACAATGTTAGGATGACATATTAACATCAGCACATATGTTTACAGCTGTTAGGAACGGCGGCCATAATGTCGTACAGTATGTCATGTCTTGCAAATAGTGCATAACAAACAGTTAAATGTACGAGCAGTCATATGTGTGGGCATACATCGATGCGTGATTTCGGGCGCGCGGGCACGCATGAACACACACGAATACCGGGAAATACCTGGGTGGTTCTTAATTGTTTTTCTAATATGATAACGACATCATATAAAGAATAAATTCCTTAGAAAAAATTAATTACTAGTTGGACACTCTAAGAACTTTAAGACAGAATATCTAAAGTTCTTTAACAATCATCTATAAACATCTCAATAATATTCGATCACTTGCTCTGCCATCAATAACGCTGCCAAACACATCCACAGGACACAAGCCCCCACAATACCTCACAGCGTTCAAATACACTAGCCATTTACCCCCATATTCTAACAGTGTGGTATTGGGCCAAAAACCTTCTTACTTAAAACCTGCCAACTCTACCAATGAAAGATAACATTGCTACATTATACAATTATGTTACACATACACAATATCATCATCCGTGTAGAAATAGTTCGCTCATCAAATGTCAATGGAGTTACTGATAGATAAGTTATAATCTGACTGTGTGATGTATAATTTGTTTTCTGACTGCCAAAAAAAACCCCATCCTATTAACTTTATACTTTTCGACTAAGCTTTGGCCATAACACAATAGAAAATTGTTTTGAACGTTTCACAGTTGTAACTACATACACATGATAATAATAATAATAATAATGTATATTTAATAAAGCGCCCTTACTAGCAGGAGCCATTCAAAGGCGCTGTACAATAATATGTAATATAATAATACCCCAAATAATGTCTGTAAAAACCCTGTAATGATTTAAAAGATAATAATTATTTATCTGTGAAAGCGACCTTAAATAGGTGTGTTTTAGAAGAGACTTAAAATTTCCAAGAGACGACGCATTTCTAATATTTGCCGGCAACTTATTCCACATGAACCCTACTGTCAATGTCAACACACTGAGCTATCAGTCTGTTCACTTTAATAACCGATAATCATAACATATGACACTATAACTTGTCCAAGTGTTTTCAGTTGATTTAGAACTAATAATATGGTATTTATTAGTGTAGATTACCAAATGAAAGACAAGTAGAAATGTTGATAGACTAATAGATTATATTTGGTACAGGATGGCTGAGATTAAATATTTTCTATAGATGTGGACTTAATCATATTTCGTATTCCTTTCATACTCAGTCTACACAACGTTGAAGACCTATTTATAGACTGTTAGTATTAGTGTGTTGTGAGCAGTTTGTTTAGCCTTGACATTGGTCATTCTTAGGGCATAGGTCCCAGCTGAGGAGCAAATTCATAGAATGAGTGAGTGAGTGAGTGAGTGAGTGATTTATGTAGCCTCGGCACCAATCGCACCCAAAACATATGGTCATTGGGTGACTTTGTTGGAAAAAAACCCCACAAATACCGGTACGAGTTATATTCACACCGCCAACCTGTTGGTTTACAGTTCAGTGCACTAACCACTGCACTATATAAGCACCCTGGTGATGTCATACAGATACAACCTACTGACACAGGTAACTTGACTGGAGTTTGTTAGCTGGTTCTTTACCCACTGTACTACTATAGGTACACTCTAGTAGACTGCTAGATGATGACAGGACACCACTAAACCACAAACACACTGTGACTTGGTGACTAATTATCACAGAGTGTATGTCAAATGTTCAGTCTGTAAGATGACCGCGCACAAATAAATATCTAAAGATGCCAACCAACCTATTATCATTAATATAAATACTACAAGAAGCAACAAACTGTGTTCTAACATCATATTATACATGATAGTTATGACAATAATATCTTCACACAGACCTTTTATATATAAACCCATTGTCAATATTTTTCTCTGTTAGATCAACAAATAATAACAAAGACAACACCATACAACACTTAACACCACTATGTGACTGTATCATACAATATACTTTTTATATCACATAAGTAGACTTCTTCACCTGCCTATCCTTTCTTATTGCTATTGTTGTTGATTTTGTTGTCTACCTGAGTATATTTGCTTATTACACCTTTGTGTAAGCAAACTCTCTAAACTAAGCTATAATCAACAGATGTCTTAATGATATTGTCAGTGATTTGTCACTAATATTAAGTATTTTTTATTATTACTACTATCATCATCATCATCATCATCATCAAAGGCTGCCTCCATGGCAACTGGTAGTAGATGTCTAGGACCTAGGTTCAAACCCTAGGTTATGTCTGAAGGAGTTTTAACTTTTCAATTCACCTCTTTATCTCTGAAAGTTGTTCCACCAATTTAACCTTTGGATGGTGTGCACAAAGATGACTGTAAAACATATATATATATATATATATATATCTCTCTCTCTATATATATATATATTACATATATATAAGTGATTATATATATATATATATATATATATATATAATCACTACTTTTGTTGTTAGTATTCATATCATATAATGGAATACTGTTTCAGACGCGCAATCTAAAAATGTGTACTGTTTCACAATTATAAAATAATTACTGGTTTATTTATAAGACTGAATACCCAACAAAGTTTAAAATGACTCTTTCTGCCACCATTTATTATACATGGTGTTCCGTTATGATGAGAACACAAATCATAACGCCTCTTAACACACACACACACACACAGCAATAACAACCAGATATGTGGCCATATATCTAAAAATTAGTTTACCTCTTGGGAGAAAATGGTAACATTTTTACGCCATTAAATTAATAACTATTTACTCGTTTCTGAACATCCGATTAAATGTTAATAGCATGAAAAATCAATATTCCAACTTTATCTACCAATGAATAATTGCTGCAATTTGCAATTATGCAACTAATACTTGCAAATGTTTATTAATTACTACTTAAAGTTTTACACAAACACACACAAACACGCGCGCACACACACAATCCAATGAAGGCTTCAGATATCCTCTTCACCTCTGTTTATTTCACAATCCCTACAAATCACTTCACACACCATAATGTTATCATTACCAATCACACACTGCGATAAACAAACACAAAATCATCCCATATTCCGACACACGAAGCCTAACTACCGTCAACAACATCACAATATCTAATACAGATATCTGTTGAGAGAAAACCAAAACTACAAATTTTCATTTCTTCCATACAAATTAACATCAATGTTAAAAAGTGTATATCATAAACTAGACGTCATCACATAACACTACTCCATACTACTGATCCAGAGTCTAACAACCCCCCCCCCACCTTGGACATCCCCAGTCTATATCATTAACAGCGATTAAAGGAAAATATTCTATTAATCTCAAGAAATATATCATTAGCCAACACCTGTTCTGGTGGTCACTTGTTTAAGCATGTAAAGGATCTCAAGAAATAGTCATATTTTTATGGCCCAACACAAACTTGATAGTAAGGTAACAAAAATTTAATTTTTTTATATACTAAGTCTAGATTTACTACCCCAGTTCTTTATATTGTTGTTATTAGTTTCACTATATATATTCTTAGACATTTTTAAGTGGGTTACTCATTTCCACCTTTCCTCTCCTTTTCAACATCTGAATGATTTAGAGCCAACACCAAGAAGCGCAATGTGTGTAGCCTAGAATTATAGGTGAATAAATAAGTAAATATAAAATAAGATCTGGCTAAACAAATCATCGATCTAAACTGTGCAAAACTAACCAGTTGCCTAACGATAGGTCGCCAATTAAACATGTTATCATGCAGACACGTGTCTTCTAAATAGATAACTTTTGACAGTTGTTATTTGCAATGAAGAAGAAGAAAAAAGAGAATAAAACATATGTATGAGTGTTTCAAATGTTAAGGATCCCAGATGAAGCCTACCAGTGAAACTCATTGGAACAATTATATTTAAAAAAAACAATGCCCTGCCATGTACGAGCTGTTTTACATCGAGTCATGGTAATTGTATAGCAATAATTAAACATGACTTACCTGTATGGCCAGCATTGAGGTCGTTTTGTGTAATGATCACGTCATCCTTGTTAGTCTGTCTCAGGTAATTATGGTATTCCTTGTTATTGTTGTACTGACCTCCCTGGAAGATGTCAGGACTGGAGGTGCCCACCGAGCTGGCACTAGTCCCGTCCCCTCCATTGTGCGGCACCAGAGGGGCATCTTGCTCCTCATACAGGGCTAATATCTGCGGAGGAAATGACCATATAGATAGATGTTAGACCGTTATCTACGAGATAAGACTCAAGTGCTACGCGTTTCAAAACTGCTGGCAAAACTAAGCTATTTATCTCTTGACTGGGCTGTTTTGCAACAAAAGATCGTCAATTAATCACGTAATTGAACCCGTGGAGAATGTGAATGATCACGAGTTCAGCGAGGCTCAAAAACCTCAAACCACTCAGCTGAAGTTAAATGGTAAAAATGGTCAAAATGATGGAGGGTAGGCGTCGAGTAAATGAGTCACTGCATTTCGAGGTAGTCAGTCAGTCATCTGGATTAAACTATAAGGTACACCAAATAATGCGCATCTACCAATAGTAAACAATAATAAGTACTCTGTCCTCGAAATAAACCCCACATGTCTGGCAGGTCAAGTCCTTATATATATACACACTGAATCAATATTGATAATTTCTCCATTTTCCGAACTTTCACAAAATACTGTGACTGGAAAGAACTAGACTACACATCTGAAGTAAATAATAACAGTGCTCCAACAATCGTTTACAATGCACCAGGACAAGATGTAATCAAATAATAATATAGTATTACTATAATCTAGAGTCTAGTCTGGGTTTTTTTCTCCATTATTAACAAGTGATAAAATCAATCAAAAACATAATGAGATAATATTTAAACTAGCGCGCCAACACTAATCATTAAGGGCGTATACTACGTTAACATTTAAAACAATTACGAACAAAGTCACAACCTGTTCACCTCATTTTTATTATTCGCCCTGCATTTCGCTGCTTTATCAAGCTCCACTTGCTTCTTAGCTCTGAACTTAAATCCGAATTTAAGATGTTTCGCAAACATTATCGGCGCTATATTCGGTTGGATACGATGACGTCTCACTCCATTTTCTCGCACACTTCCAGCCGGAAAGCGACACCACGTCCAGTTGGGGAGAGGAGGAGGGGAGGGAAATATTCCGAACAGGCAAAACACCGAACTGGTAAAGTGCTTCAATACATTCTCATATGGAGTTCAGCATTCTCTTGTGTCGAGCCGGCAGCCATCTGGATCCACTCAGAGAGAAAGCGAAACTTTCACACGCCAGGTAAAGAGACAACTAAATACTCCAGCATGTTTCCAAGTCCGCTGGCTGTACCTGATACTTATAAAATCCAAGTGGGTGCGCGACTCTGAGCGGACCGTTGCTCTAAAATAAGGCAAGACTTCGTGAGGTCTCCCTGAAACGTAATAAACATTACGACTGCGTGTACTGTACTGCTCGTTGTTACCAAGAGTCAACATCTAGATAATACAGCTGGAACTACTCCGAGCACGGCGCGATGTACCACTCGGGCAACGGAAATCTGATGCCACACAGACATCTATAGTTGATCGCGATGGAAAAACGCCACCGGACTTCTTCGCCGTTATCTACATTCCTTTGGCTCTGGTTTCACACACACACACACACACACACCATCGAACAACAACATATCAAAACTGGCCGTCAGAAAAACTTCTCATCGGATCCGGACGGATGTGCTCAAATTCATATTCCGATGTCATGCATCCGGAATCGAAGCATTCTGCTGGCAGCCCATCATCGACGTCCAGGATCACTGGAGCCGATCCAGAGAATCTTTAGAGAAAACGTGGCTCACGTTTCCAACTACCTTCCTTCAACAATCACAGCTTAGTTTGTTCAGCAATTGACAAACGGAAGCCAGCCACACACAACTCCTAACAGGTTCGGGATCGGGATATCCAGAAAGAATGCTCACCACTACTGCCACCAACAACAGATCCACATCTGAATAAGAGGCGGTCTGCTAAATATCTGTGCTGGCCTTTGGATAGCTACATAACAAGGTAAACACCAATGGGCTCTGATGTTCTGGCTGAACTTCTGGTAACACCCATACCGGATACAATTAGAAAACACAACGTGTCAAGAGTGAGGTGAAGGGAGCTGGAAAGGTATAAACACCGATTGGACATGTTTTAACCTTAATCATGGTCAGAAAGTGGTAGGCAATCAGATCCTCAGCTCATTTACCATCATAGCCAGGCCTCTGGTACCATCGTGACCAGAGCTGGTACACCATCAGCTCCAGAACTGGTATACCATCAGGACCAGAGCTGGTATACAGTAAGGGCCACAACTGGCATACTATGAGAACATGTATACCACCAGTCATACATCTCATACATACTAAAGTCAGAGCGGTTATATCATCAAACCCACAACTGATATAATACCAAGGTCACAACACGTATACCACCAGGACAAGACCTGGTATACCACCAAAATCATATCTGGTAAACCTCCTCGATGATCAAAGGTTGCTTACCACCTTGATCTCTGATCAAATATTTCAAACGTCACAGGTGGGATACAATCAGAGTCGAACCACGAGAACCACAGCTGACATACCACCAACTAGTATTCCTTGCGGATCAATACTGGATATACCACCTGGATCAGACCTGCAGTACAGCAGCAGATCCAAAGCATAATGCCAAAAACCAAAGACAGCACCATGACTAGAGCAGGAAAACAATCATGATCAAAACTAGCATACCATCAAATTCACATCTGATATAGTACACGACCAATGTTAGCATACAGTCAAGATCAGAGTTGCTCCATCTGCTTGATCAGAGCTGGTATCATGTTAGGTCCAAAGCTAGTAATACCATCATGATCAAAGCTGGCGATATTTGCTTGTTCAGAGTCGGTAGAGTAACATCTATGTTCACAGCTGGTGTAGCACCATGACCAGAGCCGATACACTAACAAAATTAAAGCTAATAGACGAATCCGTCAGTCCATCCCATGCAGCATTGCCTTCTGTGTTACCACTGTGTAGTGAGCTATACCAACAGGATCATATACCGTCAGGATTACCTGGATTAGCCCGGACGTTACATATAGCCTTTCACCTGATATATAAATTACATCAGAGTTCATCAGAATGTGTTTGCCATTTGGCTCAGAGAGATAACACAGACTACACATCAGTCAAGTGGGATTTGGGCTAACTGGTTCTCTGGGCTATGCATTAATGTCAAAATCACAAACGGTAACAGTTGATCGTTTACATGATGATTTCACAACCTCCGTCCATTTATTGAAATCAAGGTAGACGCATTAAACATAAAAGCGGATGGCGTAAGATCTACCTCCATAACCACACAGATTCAAAGACCACCCAACTTAAAAGGACCATTAAAACTGGACCTGGTGTTTATTTCTACGGGCGCCTAGCCATTCGAAAGACCCAGAAATGACATCTAAATGCCACACCTCATTTAAGTTGGTCTCGAACACGGCATCATCGTGCTCTAATATTATATAAACCTAAACAAAGAATTTAAATCAACGCCAAATGTTCACAAATGACCAATTCAATTAAGCTTCACATTTACATTTACTGCCCCCCAATTAATCCAGATGAAAAGCAACCAACTCCGTGAGAAACCAGTATTTATAGAACGCCGCCAAGTCAAGATTTACAAATAGAGAAAAAAAGAACACTTTGTCCATCACCGTAATAGACTGAACAATGTAAACAAGGGACCGAGTCAAGGTCCCAGCTACAAGTCCATTCGTCAGGCTGACTTGGTATTCTTTCTATTTTCGTGACAGCCAGAGTGACGCCCAAAATATTTCTCGACCTAAAACACGGCCAAGGAAAGACATGTGGATTGTATCAGGAGATGCTGACAACAGACTGGTGAGAGAGAGAAGTAAATAAATAAATAAATTTTGTTACTTTTAGCCAAACAGCAGCAAATTAGTTTTAAATACTGCGCATGTGTGGAATATGTGTATATCTGTGTGTGTGTGTGTGTTCTTTTACATTTAGTTCACTACATAGTTTAAAAACTGACTTCCTGATCTGACCCCAATGAAAACAGACATTAATATACACAAAACACATTATAACTAGTCCCACCTTTAGTGTACGTTAAAAATAGATGCCCCACTTCTTTGTCATCGGTGTGACTCCCTTTGAAGCGACTGCCGCTGATAGTTTCATTCACTAGATGGCGCCACCTCAACACCAAATTTGGCCAAAATATTACCGGAAAAAAGTAAACCCAACCTGGTCTATTAAAAGCCAACTGTACCTAAAATACTTCACAAAAACCACAGTGGTAAAAAAACATATAACCGACAAATTAACCGGTTGGCGTAAAGTGCAGATGATTTACACCAGGTATGACTTGAAATAGGAAAAATTTACAACCATTAACATGTGCAGTAAAGACAACACACAAAACATATTAATATAGATGTATTGTCTATTATTTGCCTTGACAAACATACACAGACAGTCATAAACCCAAATTAAACTATTAATATAGAAGACATGCAATTTATATCTAAAAACAAAACAAAAAATATTATAAAAATACAAGATATGTAAATACCACGTGTTAATAATTAATAATAATAATAATAATGTAGATTTAATAAAACCTCATTAACAGCCGGAGCATCTGAGACAGCCTCATTAATCTGTAAACCAGGTCTTGTTGATTACCGATATCCACAGTAAATTTAAGTGTGTATCCTGGACCTTACTACTAGATCCTATACTTATTGTCTCTGAAACATATCAACTCTATGGTCACCATATTTTGGCAGAATTTGTATAACAGATATGACATTAGCAAATTTGAAATAGAAAAAAACCAAGATATTGGGATAGTTTAAGAGGTAACACCAATATCAACGATTCTCACTTAATTTTCTGAATCAAGATCAACATAAAGTAGTGTTTGATTCTCAGTGTTCAATTTTTTAGTGTTGAACATCATGATTTTCAGAAGTCAGCGCCACGCTGATAAAACTAATATCACACGTAGGCACGCACGTACGCACGCGCGCACACACACACACTAATATATATATTTATGTTATAGTATTTTCCATTATAAAAGAAAACAAACACAGGTGTTCAGATCATACTAACTGGTATATGTGAACAGGAAAATGGTTTAATTTAATGGACTGGATCATAAAATGTTCATTAAACATAGAACAGGTGAACGTTTCTAAGGGTAACCCACCGCAGTGTCTGTGACCAACTGGTGTGCACTATGAACTGAACGATGCGGATGATATGAATCAGCAGACATGAGAAACTCCACCCTAATGTATTAATTACGGGCAGTGAGTGAACTACACGGTACCATTCTATTAACAGCACAACCGGTGCCTCCAGTAATGAACTTGGACATTTCCTGACTTCTTACCGGGAAAGCCACAGCCTGAAGTACAGATCACACACACACACAGAGAAAGCAACTTCTGTGAACGGCCTCCGGTGAGTAACATCACCTTGGTAATAAGATACCTGTGTACGCCCAGAGCAATATGTGCCACAAGTCGAGACACAATAAGAACACCCCGCACCACCCACACCAGCTGGGAACTGTGGAGAAACGTGTCCAAACTGATAGAAATGTTATTGTCTTTAGTTTTTAGGTATTATTTCTTAATTATGATATATGCTGTAGGCTGGTCTATGGGACAGAATATTGTTACAGATGGCCAAAACATAATAATATTATACATAGAATAACATCTGTATACTAATTCTAAATTTTCTAAGGCATTATAATGCCCAATATATGAAGTATATATATATATATATATATATATATATATATATATTACACACCCAGGCGCGCGCGCATGCACACACACACACACACACACACCT
Organism: Paralvinella palmiformis; assembly: GCA_025642065.1. NCBI lineage: Eukaryota > Metazoa > Annelida > Polychaeta > Terebellida > Alvinellidae > Paralvinella > Paralvinella palmiformis. The sequence goes on along the minus strand of JAODUP010000082.1, from coordinate 146,792 downwards.
CTAACCCCACAGTGACTTAAAGCTAAGTGTGTAACTACAGTGTGGCTAATTCAGGCAAACGTTGAAATAAACTGGTCAAAATTCTAACAACCAAAACAAATCTTGAATCATTGAGCTCCCAGTCAACAAAATATACAACATTAGACTTCTTTGTGTGCGGCACGAGAGAAATCTCGTATCCGGAGATGAATGAATGATACAGCCAAGGCTATTGTGGCAGCACCCTTCCATTAAAACCTACTTCCCAAACAAAAACAACAATCACTATGATAATAACACTTCCCCGAATTGAAACAACTGCCCACCAATATCAAGTATGCTGACGTCATCATCAACGGGGTTGTTTAATTTTGGCGGAGATCGATGACGAGATCAATGCGTTCAGGCTGAGTGGAGAAATCGCTTCCTGCCTGGTCCATAACCATCACTGGTCCATAACCATGACAACCAATCCGTACGGATGCCGTTCAATCAAGCGGAACAGATGAGGATCACGTGTCATCCAACAATGATCAGAGAAAAACGTGGCGGTGTTGACCTTGGTGTTCATATTTTCGGGTTTTTTGGGGGCATTATCGATAACAATCAATGACCTGGGATTGTTTTTGTTTCCGATTTCGTCGACAGAATGTGATTATTAATTATGAATCCTCCGTGAAATGGTGGGATGGAGGGTAGTATATACACTCGTGAACTCAAACAAAAACAACAGCTAATCAAATATTAATATCAGCCAAAGATGTGGCATCTTTCACTTAATTTACTATTATAAACAACTGTTCAAAAACCAACCGCTTCAACATCTCATCGGATGCTCCTCAGTCTGTATTATTGGACTACCTGTGTTTGAAGACCATGTCAGATGGTTACCGGGGTGATCTTATGCGACAGGTTTTCATCAAATCTGGAGACAGTATTCCAAAGGCAAACAATATGCAGAAACAGTAAATCACCAATTAACATCACAAGATATCCCACATAAAGCCAGATCAGATCCACCTGTATTTCTGACCCGTGGGCCAAGAAACACGTCAAAAGTGATGAATTCTGGCAACATTTTTACCTGTAGACAAAACTGAAGATAACTGAATCATGGCTGTAATCTGCTGCAAGATAGCAATCTAGACAAACAATACATCTCATATCGCTTAAAGAAACTCCACATCATTGCTAGTTATAATCTAATGAGATCTATTTGTAAAGCGATGGATATGTATGTGTTCAAATATTTCCAGATTACAGCAACATTTGTAATGAGTCAGTTTTGTTACTGTTTATATATATATATATATATATATATATATATATATATATATCGTGAACATGGCTGAAGATTATGCTAAAATAATGTATACTAATAATGCAGCTTTAATCACACATGCACGCACACGCACACACACACACAACATAATGCAATACTACAAGTTCAGTACATTTACAAATCAAAGATGAATTTACAATCAATAGATATCAATAATAATAATAATAAAATGGCTTTGTCAACACACACACACACACATGGACAGACGCAAACACACATACAGTACTACATGTTCAGTACATACAATCACAAATCAAAAGATCAATCATCAATAACAATATTAATAATAAAATGATTTTATCAATGAAGAGGACTATATGTACTTCTACTGAATGACTGAATATTAAATGGAGTAGTTAACAATAAGAAAAGAACTGATCAGCCAAAACTGTAAAGAAATACAACAGAATAATACCGAGTATAACAGACTGGGCTGTGTCATTACTTGGAACTGATAAAAAGGTATGGAGCAAATCCGAATATACAGTAATATAAAGGTCTATCATAAACTCTCTCACTGCATCTGATGTGTGTGTGTGTGTGTGTGTGTGTGTGTGTGTGTGTGAGGGGGGGTTAGAGCGCGAGATAGAGAGAACACACGGACCCGCTCGCGCACTTACTAGTGTGTACACACACACACACAGACACACACACACCATCAGAATTATATAAACAACCCACGCACTAGTCAAATAAATTTATCAACATTATCAAGATGACAGGCCTCTTCTTTCCCACACCCATCTGTCACAGCTGGGTTCTAGAACAACATACAGCGGTGCCACCGTGACACACCATTCGGCCAGCTGTTACTGACAATAACCATATTAATATTTCCCCCTAGCACAAGGCACGACACAAACCAAAACAAAGAAGGCAAGTATCATTACCTCTCCTCCTGTCTGACAGAAGTACTAATTGTTATCAGGGCTATGTTACAACGTCCACGTCCGTGTCACATGACACCGACGTCAACAATCATGTGATATATGCTCACATGGCACCAGGTCCCACGCCATAAAAGATATGCTCACGTGATACATGTCGGCCGTGACGCAGCATCGCTGTCCCTTACCTGTTCCTTATCGTCGACAACATCTTTCAGCTGATCGTCAGGATCCAGTATACCTCCATCGCTTGATGACTTCAGGCTGTGAACTGTCACCCAGTAATCAGTGGTCTGTAAAACATTAAGCGAATATTTAACGGGAGTGATTTAAATTAGCCTAAAACTGGACGAAAAACGGGTGAAAATCCTCATAGACTCATAAAACAAAATGGCGTGAGAATGTTACATTTTGTAGCAATCCTGTTATTAATATATTAGTATGACATACACTATATAGGGTACATCCCAAACACTAATTGTCTAATACACTGAACACAACTCGAAGTTGATTGAGTGAGTGCTGTGTCTAGCCTCAAAGCTGGTCACATCTAGAGCATACAGAGGACAAGTCTATACAAAAATGAGATGATCCGGTGAAATATCACAGATAATACAAACATATAACATCCGGATTTGAACCCAAACCTGAAGGGCTACAGCACAGCGTACTACCAACTGTGCTACATGAAGTAACCTAACTAGATGGCTGACCGGGGATACCGTAACAATCCATTTGACTGAGGGAGGGGGGTCTCTGATAATCTATCCATCTGATGACCAGCCTCTGTGATAATACCTTAGGGATGTTTAGATTATGAGAGAGAGAGAGAGAGAGAGAGAGAGAGAGTCAATCAAGGGTTGATTGAACCTAGTGAACCCTGTCTGGACACATCGGACCGATTTCTGATGACATAAACAAACACATTCGTTTAAAAGACATTCCTATATTTGTACCTGCCGCCTCCTGCCAAATTGCAGGAACCACCTTCCCTGATCTAAATAATGCTGGTAGCCTACTGTAATATATTTGTTTGTGTGCATATCCAGGATGGTCAACTGGCAGCTCAATTAAATTCAGGTTTAGTAAACACAGAAATGCTTTGTTTAGTTTGTTAATAACATTGTATCGTTGATACCATGTTATTGTTAATAAATGTAAGCGTCCTTGTTTTATATAAGCGCAGATGGTAGGTGAAATGGGACAATCTAGTGAAACGAAAGATTGAAAAAAATCAATGGACACAGACCAAGATTTTTAACCCTGATACCGAATGTTTGTGGCCACTCATGTTGCCATGTCTGGATTTTTAAAAGTTGTTTATAAACCATTTTGTGAAGAAACTGGGCAAAAATTACATCTGTTATTAATTCAGTCAACCAATCACTGAGCTGTCTTCATTGTCAATCCAATCATCCACTCACCCATCCATTTAATTTTACAATCACTCACACAATCACTCACCCAGCCACTCACATAAATGAACTAACTAACCAAATGTTTGATTAATCCTTCCACCAAACTAAAAACCAACTGAAGAAACAATCAAGTAATCAATCAAGTAATCAATCAATCATTCAACTTTTTCTAAGTTTAATTAATATTAGTATTAGTCATACTCAAGTATTGTCAAGTAGCATAATTACTAATTCGGTATTATTATACTAGACTAGTTTATTGTCATTTGATTAGCCTTTTAGATAAATAAATCATATCCACCTATGTTCATCATTTATAACACCATTTTTGGCCTCTTATGGACGAATTGTGGATCAAAGTGCCACCACTTGTACAAGTAGCCATTGAACGTATAGGTCTTTAAGTTACAGGGTCAATAAAATGGTACAGAGTTGCCAGGGCACAGAACAAAGTTCACACACACACACACACTGTGTAAATTAGCTCATGGATAGTTGATTTAACTAATACATCCCGGATACTAACACAAGATAAACACTTATCTCTATCTGACGTCACTAAGTTAGAACACTTGACCCCTTAAAAAACCCTCCTCCACACCAGAGTAAAGCGAATATGAGCCATAAATCTGCCAAATATTAGGCAACCTGAGAGGGTCATCTTTCTAGGTGTCCGTCTGTGGAGATGGCACTGTGTGAGAAATTACTAGCGGCAAATCGTGGAATGGTGTCTTTTCAGATTAAGACATTCTTGCGATGGTATGTATGCCCTATCGGAGACAAAAAGCTCATCTCTGATGAATATTACTACCAGCTAAAATAAACCTCTCTTTGTGCGTGTGAAAAGAAGATGTCTGATTTGCCTGTATGAATTAATAGAACAGTGAATCAGATTTTTTCAAGTCTTAGGAATTGCTTAAGACATGTAAAACTAAATTTGCCTGGCACCTACTACAATGATGTCGTGTTCATTCAGCAAATCAAAGATTGACATGTGCCAATCAGCAAAACATAAACAAAACAAAATTTTCAGTCACCAATAATGAGGCATTTTGTAAACTGTTTTACTGTGTCTAAATTAAACCTTTACCTGCAAACATTACGTTCAAAGAGAGAGAAAAAGAAGCAGGTACATCTACTAGGATCAAAGCATCAGCCGATTTGTGTCTAATATCTGTAACAAAACTAGCACTTGGCTATAACCTTTGACTCCGACCTTGATCCAGATATCAATGCATAAGCCTCTTCCTAATATAAGGCTACAACAAGATTTATGGGGGATTTACAACTGGCTAAACCAGCTGGTTCTAACCCCTGTCAGGATAGATGGAAACAGCTGTTCAAATCCGGAGCCGACTGAAGAGGAGGTCACAGGACACACGGGTGTGTGTGTGTGTCCGGAATAGCACTATCTAGGAGCAAATTTATCAACAAAAATCAAATGGAACTGATCAATCAATCAGTCTTTGTGCCAGCCACTAAAGGTCAGCTTAATAGTGAAGAGTAACACGCTCTCTCCCGCAGCGTAGGTGTTCACCCTGTACCAGTGTTGGCTATGTACCACCCTGTACTGACCGTAGGTATCCAGCCATTACAAATAACTAGAATCTCTCTCTCTCTCTCTCTCTGTGTGTGTGTGTGTGTGTACGTGTGTGTTAAAATAATTTACTAGTCCAAATGAGAATTCCGTTTACTGGCTTCACTTCCACAGTCACAACACATAATAGTATACATCTTGTAATTTTACTGTACAGTGTTTATAAATGACTTCCATTAAAGAGTGGTGTTTATTAAATCTATATTATTATTATTATTACTATCATCATCATCGTTATTAACATTACCAATAGTAGTAGTAGTAGTAGTAGTATAGAATTATATATTAGTAGGTTAGATAGACAGATGAGCAGAGAGAGTCATAAAAGTGACATAAAATACCCACAGACCTTCCTTAAACACAGCTAAATTTCTCATTCCGTTTGTGGCATTAGAAAACACTACATTCATGCTAACATTACAGCTAACAAAGGTCATTGTTTCTGTCTCAACTTCTACCATGCTAACTGTTCCAAGCCTTATCACCACTTAACATTCTAGCAGCTATAATTTTTTACGATGTTTAGTGCACAAGATCTGCCATACAACTCAAGCATCACTAGAACTAGAAGAAAAATTAATTTCAATCCTAGGTGTTGCCATGCATGGGCATAGAAGCATTCATGCAAGATACTGTTAACATAAACCTCTCTCTCCCTCTCTCTCTCTCTCTCTGTGTGTGGCTGAATATCCCCCTCCCCCTCAGACCAAGTCAGAGTCCATATATGCTATGCCTACAGTCAGTTACAATTAACACATAAAACCTATTAATTAATTCTACCTTCAGTGTTTGATTAACTAATAGCATTGCTCACAATCCTCCAAATCAGGGGCTAGTAGTGTTGTAATTATACCAAAACGATAAAGAGAATAAATAGGCCCACTGCACACACACACACACACACGCGCACACACACACACACACTATAGTCCGGTAGTGTTTCAGAACAAGATCATCAACAATATGTACTACGATATGGCCGCCGGGCCAATAGATTAGGTTTAACTAATAGAGAGATAAACGATAACTAAACTAGTAGACGATGATCATGATGATAAAACTGACACCATCCGATATAGGACAATGATCATCTAAAATGCTCAAATACGATGATACCTATAATTATTGACTACTATAAATACTTCATTCGGTACATCTGATCGTTCTGGTTTCTTTGTTTTCTTTCCATCTGATGGACGGTACCTTACTGACAGACGCACTGGACATTCATTTGAATCTTACACGAGTCAAAAAATTTACCAATAACGCTCAGCTGCTTTCCATTGTTATTGTTTAGTACTGACATTTAAGGCTTGTTGACTGATGTAGGCACCTCAATATAGCTTATAATAAATAAGCACTGCAACTAAAAACTTTCATCGTTCAAAGTCGCATATGTTCTCAACGGCTTAATGACAATTAATATCATGATAATTGATTATCATTTTAACTTTATTATTATTATTATTACCCCGGTTATTGAGATCAGAGTAGCTTAGTCATTTACAGCATAACCCACACAACTAAGTAGGCAAACAGCTGGGTAGTGTTGTGTGACTGGGTTGTAAAGTACCCTGATAAATTGATGTTTAGATGTGTTGGTATGTGAAGCATTCTCATCTGAAAGAGAATGATATTACACAGACTTGTTGCATCTAATTATGTCACCTTTGTCAAAATATACACAGTTATGAATGTCATACTGGCAGTTGGATGGGCATTAATGAATGGCTTCCCATTGAATGTAGCCCCCCCCCCCAAACACATATACTGAGAGAGAAATAGAACCCATATATATATATATATATATATATATATATATATATATAAAGCTCCTCCACCCCAGTCATAGGATGTGACCTCTGATCAATAAACAACACTAACTGCATGCTAATTATATGCTAATACCAACATGATCACCATTTAGTATGATGGGGGTGATGCCAGATGTACAGGTAAATATGACAAAATAAATTAGCAAAGCTAAATTACCTGGTTTTTACTACCACGAACACAGCTATTTTAGGCAAACTAAAAATAAAGCCCTATATTTATGGAAAAGTACAATACACCTTTAATTTCTACAGTACTCTAATTTCTGTGGGATTGCTACAGTTAAAAGATATAACGAGGAATACTCACAACTAAACAACTAGCTAATCATTAATTCCACAACAGCTGTAACTTCTAAAACAAGTTATTACACCAGTAGCCATGTTCAGGACTATGGCGTTCAACACGTTAACTTAAAAGCCGAAACATGCTCATTTTACAGGTCTAGTTTTATTTCGCTTAGGAAATTGGTTGATTATATTAACTACCGCGACATGAGTACTGAATTACCACATCACAGCTTATCTGTTACAACAAACATTTGGTGATTTTGAGTAAGCAAGACTTCAAATTCTTGTTTGACAGAAACCAAACATGGCAAAAACTATGTAATATAACATGTCTTAAAAAGGTAGCCCACATAAATATTTTGATATAAACCCAATACTTGTGTGTGTGTGTGTGTGTGTGCGCGTTAAAGTGCACCCAACTTATATATATATATATATATATATCAAGAACACCTATCACATGACCACTTACATATGTTTACATTTATCAGTGTTGTTTTGTGTCACAGGTATGTAGGTTTATGTATATGTAAAACAACTGGCCTGCACCATCTTGGAAGACGGTCAACGCACTACCAATGTCACATAGACCCAGTTGACTAGCTAAGTAGACAATAACATCACTGAACTTTGACCTCACTAGGAGATAAAACACTTCTAATTGGTCAACAAGAAGCATATAGTATGCGGTACCATCTGTGACAACTCAAGTCAGATCACATTGGCGACTTAGATGTGACTTCTGATGGTAACTAGAGCTTCTTCCACACAAGACGCTAGGCCGTTTTAACACGTCATCTTAAATTTAGTCATAAGATGTCGGAGTATTTTAACTAATTGAGCAAAATCCTTGTTTATTAATGCTGGTCAATCTTCATCTCTCAAAGGCCAATCGGTAGTGTAGTACACACTTCAAGCTTGTCTGGATACAGTCTCATCATTACCAGTGTTAGAGTCTATCTTTAGGGTGTTTCTCAACTGTATGTCCTATATGAATCTAGGACGTTTTGGCCCGCGGATGTTTTGGCCTAGGACGTTTAGGCCAGCTATTTTTGAAAGATAGGACTTTTTTTTATTTGTTATTTTATTAATACAACTTCCAGTTAGGATATGAATACAGTAACCTGCACAATAGTATTGAAGAGACATACAGCAAAATGCACAATCAGGATCCCAAACTATATACAATTTAAGCAATTAACAAGGACAGAGAAGTAAGCTAATACATATAATATATGTAACTGTGAGAAGCCATGGAGAATTAAACTTCAGCTAAATACAGAGCCCACATCAAAGCAATACCATTTTATCATTTTGTTAAACATGTGTAGTTCACACATGCTTTAAATAAAACATGAAATGACTTCGCTGTACAGTTTGAGATAATAAACACAAGATATTATATTTGTTCGCTTTTTTATTTTTTTTATATTTGGCCAAAACGTCCCATCTTAAAAAAATTGCTGACCAAAACGTCCTAGAACAAAACGTATACCATCCTATACATGTGTAATCAGTACCTGAGTCTAAACAACTCACTCACTATCAGTCTGTCTGATTTGGAGCGGCATTTAATGTCCATTTATACTGGAACTTAAACACAGAATCTACAGACAAGTGGCCATCATGTTACTACAATTGTAAAGAGACCATTAAATTACTGAATAGATCTATAATCATCGCTTCTCCCAATAAATGAGGTGAACAGGCCAAAGTATTCTAGGTAAGGATGAAACATACCACACACACACACACACACACACACATATGGGAAAAGTAGGATTCTACACCAAAATTTGAAGGTTCATGGCACAGAACGCTATCTACTACGCTATGGGAGTCAAAAATGAGCAACGCTCACTGAAAGTTGTTCTTATCTTATTTTCATTGTTTAAACGCCTTTCAACGGATAAAACAAAGGACCAGTTTATTTGCCAATAAAAAGACTTCCCTAACGTTGATCATCAGAAAGTTACTCCTCTTGTTAATATCACACACACACACACACACATACTGGTGGAGGTCTGAAGATATGGAGAAAAGGTTTCATAAAACAAAGTATCAGTAATCAGAACAAATAAATATATAAACATAGGTTAGAGCGTTATACATCTCGTACCTACATAAACCTTAGACCTGCCCCAGACAGGTGAAGCTAAGCATTGTGCCTAAAACATCAAAGGCGTCTGATTAAACAGGATTAACAACTGAGATGTGCTATCAGGTGTTGTCAGGTAATGGAGATGTTATGGCAGTGTGTAGTTTTTCCATATCTTTTTAATTAACTGATGGTTATGGTTTATATAAACAAAGAGAGTTGTTGTATATTGATAAACAACTACGAATTCGAACATGGGTTGCTATCATCGACATAACCAATGGGAATATACATACACATCTTGTAAAGTTGAACAGCTGCCTAGTAATTTAAACAAGGGTACAACTACAACAACTACTACTACACAAATACCACTAAAATCCTTATCGCCACCACCAACAGCACAATATCATATGTTATTGCTGTCAATTTTAGAAACAGTTACTACAGCTACTATTACTTTGTAACAACTACTACTATTACTACAACTACTACAATTACCACCACTACTACAACTTTAATACGAGTGAGTGAAAGACTTATCTCAATTTGATCTGAATCTCCCTAATCTGGATATTTGCAGCACAGCACTTTTAATCATTTCATTATTGATTTGATGTCAACAAATCCAATAGTAAAATTAATCAGCGACTTTTGATTACAATATCATATGAAGATTGGCTGAATGGTTTGTTTACCCTTGTCATAGACCACACCTGTGATGGATGACCGAGAGGCAACTCCTTAGGGGAGACATCCTACAGATATAGGTCTGAGTCAGATTTGAACCCACAACTTTGTAGGTTTGCGGCGCCGTACTCTATATACTGTGCCATTTGTGCACATTAGTATCTAGTGTAGACATGCCGCTGTTTTACGGGCACTTGTGTGCACACTGTAGGCTAAATGGGCCGAGCGACCCCGAAAAAGGTAATGAGGCGAAGTGAAATATGAAACACCCTTCTGACATAGCCCGGCTGGGGTTTCAACCCAGGTGCTATATATATGTGGCCAACCGTGCTACCAGTTCGGCCATGGAGGGGAGGGGTCAACCGTGCTACCAGTTCAGCCATGGAGGGGCCAGTTTCTGGTGTAGAAAACATATCCCTACATCCATGCAGATTGTTGTTACATCACAAAATAAAGGAAACCAAATTATAGACTTAGATTTAGTAAGCTTATTAAACAAACGGCCAATTATCTCAGCTGGCCAATTCCACAAGCCAATCACTGACTGGTCGATTAGGACAGCCACCAATTAAAATCTAGGTATCTGACACTGGTAAATAAGCTGAAAAGTGTCAGGTAAGGTGACCACTGATAACATCACCCTATCTCTTTCAACTCCAAACCCCCCACAAACAGGCTCTGGAGTCTTCTCTGATGGGAGGTGTATATCAACTATCTACAGAATATCTCATTTAGAATGAACCCCCACCAAGAATATGACAACCATGATAACAACATTATTAATTAGCGGTGGGCCACTCAGTGGAGTGGCTGTGAAGTCCCTGGGATGTCTGAGTGGGGATGACATATTTTAACAGCTCAGATTTAGCCTATAATTTGTTCTATGGTTAATTTGTCAATGGTTTTCACTGACTGGTAAACAATGAATGCTTCAAGCAGCTCCGGTCAACGAGTACACACAGTAGCATTCCCTAATTTAATACCAGATTCGAAACATAGTCCTTTCCGGAACTTACATAGATGATTGGCTATAGCTTTCCTATACCGCTTCAGCACCCAGTGCAGTATGCATAATAAAATAGACAGGTTTTCCCAAATAGGTGTTTTCCCTTCAGTACATTACCACTTTGGCCTTAAAACCATTTTAAATTGTGTACACTTAGTCTTTCCTCTCCGGAAATACTTCTTTTAAATTTGATACAAAAAATGTGATTTGGGTACATAATAATCAATTAATTTAATAAAAAGTGTAGATCCAACATTATAGGTTATAATTGTTTGATTGTGTATACAACTAATGCCAACTATGGTAAATAAAAAATTCCAATGAGATTCATCAATGTCAGATAAAGGGGCAAGGAAACAATGTGAAATTAAACCTTTTTTGTGATTTATGCTTCAGCATTAAACATCACTTGTATATCAGTCTGAGAACTGATATTTATGATATTTCTAAGAAACTTGGCTGTTCACACAAGGGAGACCAGGAATATGAAACATACAGACAGAAACCTTCTGAACAGTCTCTGGATATCAAGTATCAGTCTGGGGGGGGGAGGTTGAACACCAGTTCAGGATCAGATATCAGTCTGGGCTAAGCAGTGTATGTCTCCTATGGCTGACCAGAGTTCATGGATCAGATCAAAGTCTGGATCCAGAAATCCGGGTTATATACAGACGTTTCTTGCCAAATAACTCTTGACATTACTGGGGATCTAGAAAACGTGGTATAAAATATTATGATAACAACGCCCCACATTTGTAGAGGCAAAATTATATTATATAATAATTTTAGTGGAATGTTAGTGGAATAACTGACCACAGTTTTGAGCCAAATATCCTACAGATGCAGCTACCATTCAAATGCACTCATCCGTTTTACTCCATGATGATAACAGATACATTTTTGGTTGATCCTTTACTTTCAGCAGCACACACTAACACAACGAAAGGAATAACAGAAACAAAGTCCGGAAAGTAAAAATCACAGTTATTGAACTTGATATTCTGTTTTTTTTTCTTCTTAGTAATGGTTTGTTTTCAAAACATTATAATGAACTAACTTTAATTAAACATACAGATAAGATAATCACAGTACTAATAAATACAGGTTTGTGGACTCTATATTTTGGCGTTACCAAATAACAGATTGCTTTGATATTAACTAAAATATTGTCAATTAAATATAAAAGACGCTGATGCAAAACATGATTAAAACAAACGCTGTACCACAATTACTTCTGATATTCATCTAAAATTGGTCATGTCTATATACAAGGAAATGTAAACTGCTTTCCTTGCTATAATAACTATGCCTGTAAGGTTTTCTTACCTGGGTTTGTCTGACTAGAAACAAACAATGAGCACCATTCAACAAAGTTGAAGCTTATCAGAATATCAAACATTATATAAAACATTAAACAAAGTTCCAGCTGATCTGACAAAAACCCATTCACCACACATTGTTTGAGATTTTCCCTAAAGTAGTAGGAAGTGTCAGTGTTTTATTTCCCTTTAAAGTCGGCATTCTTTTAGAGAGAGATAGAGAGAGAGTGAGTTCTCATTGAGGAACAAATGAATGACCCATCGCCAACAAATTGACATTACATGAACACTTCTATGGAGATCCATATCTTGTTCAGGAGACATCAACTTTATGCCCTTAGTTTATCAACCATGTACACTGATCGACATAACCTCTACATGAACCTGGGGATTCCAACCATACCCAGTTACCATAGCAACATTAGACCAACAGGGTAACCGGGCACTTCATTAGAAATCCAGGATCAAGACTCTAACGGCTGTCTGGACCGTGTCAAAGCTAATAGCGGTGCAGTATCCAGAGACATTTTGCTCAGGCTGAAAGTCCACTGGTAATACCTGTACCTGAATCTAGACTGCCTACTTAACAGAAATTGCCAGATGCTGAACCCTGATATGCTGCACTAGGTGTTAACATGTCAGAGAATTCCTGTTCAGTACGTATAACAGGTGCTTTTCTTGTCACCTTTACATGGTTCCTAAAGAATTTCTGGCCACGGTTTAAACCGGAACAGAACATCACCACCACAACAGGGAGTGGGAAGTTTCATGTGGATAGTTTCACAGGGAATGGCAATTATCTGCACTGCAAGTGCTTAAACAGATTCCACTTCTGATTGGCAGATTACTGCACAAAACTCACATTTCAGAACAAAAACAATTGTGAAGTAACCGAGTTATTTCAACCAAACCCTATTCTGACATGCGTATAATAAACAACATGTGTACCATCTGTGGTGATCCATTTTTTTTTAAAACTGGCCATCTCCCAATTCTGTCACATTCCGTACAGACTAATTTTAGGCCAGATTAAACAAATAAACATCAACTTGGATAGCTTTTCTAGCTCAGAAGGGATCACCACATCTTGACAAAGCGCTGGGAAATGTGTTCAGGAAATAGGTTTGACCTGTACTGTTAGCTGCAATAACAGATTATAAAAGTCTGGCTTGAATATATCACCCTAAAAAGTCTGGATCCTGGTACCTGATCCGGAAAGGAGAGTTACAACTAGTGATTAGCTTTTTATCTGGATACCAATCAATCATCTGCTATCAGCCATTGCTGAAGCAAGCAAGTAGACAGTTATTATATGAGTTCTGTTGATGCTGATGGCCACACTGAGAACAAACATTTTTTATCTCTTAAATGTGGTCTGATGGTTTTGTTGTTCTGGGAGAATCCCCAGGCTGTCTCTTAATCAGGACAGCCTCTATGTGGTCTGATCCTCAGAGATTCCCTTTTCACTCTGTCTCAGATGACTGGTCAGTCAGTGCTAATTGCAGTTCTTAAATTACCCCAGTCTGGGTATACACTGTGTGTATATGCCTGTCATAGGGGAGGGGGGTTTCAATATTATGCCAAGATTAAAAAAATCCACTGTTAGAACATGCCTTACATATTAAGAGTCACCGGTCTGGTGTTGTTGGGATATTTTAATTGTGGAAATATATTGTCTGCATACAAAAGGCGTCAAACTTCATCTTCTTTTCAAAATATTTTACAAATAGTAGATCTACATTGCGTTGGCCATTCTAAACAAACCATGTCTATCACCAAACACATATTCGATTATGTTGGCTATACTATACACTAAGTATACAGTATTATGAGTATAGACTCTACTCTCTAGTATGGCTACAATCATGTTAACACACACGCACGCACACAAGCCTTCTCGGTGACAAGTCACAAGGTATACATATAATGTTGATATAAGCGGGCCACATAAATAATCCCTTTACGACGACGATATAAGCCACAAAACAAACGCATTTATAATACCAAATTTACGACATTCTATTCACACCCTGAAACGAAGTCTGAACGCTGACTCAGTGACTGTGCCACGTCTCGGTCTTCAGTCCAAGACGCAGATTTTCAATGTTAAGAAAAGTCTAGTAAGACGCGAGATAGATCTACATGACAGATGACACTGAGGGTAACTTTATTGTAATACCAGAGCGACCCAGAGCCAAGTTGAGTGTATTTACTATAGTATTTACAAGCTTGCTATATACATGCCAAAGCAACAACGAAGAGTCTGCGCCTGGGGGTGGAGCGGTCATGGCTTAGTTATGACAAGACCACATCTAGATCTTGTTACACAGACACAGGTATGCCAATTAATCAGTGCCTCTTCATCATTGAATTCAATTGAAAATAGTCCAAGGACATGAATCACACGCCGTCAAAGCAATGCTTGACACACATTACTAAGCATTGACGCATCGTACTACTCACAATCAAAGTAAACAGCGCTCACGGGCAGACGATAAGAATGGAATGCAGGGTGACCTTTGACCTGTCCTAGATCTAACCCAGTTATGGAGCGAGCGCGCTTATCGTGAGGCAGGTCGGGGGAAATGTCGCAATTTCTCGGCAAATAAAATTTGCAGTCTCCGCTGAAATGAACGTAAAACGACATCTACCCACCTTCTTAATGGCCTTCTTGTACCGGGTGACAGCCTGCTCTGTGAGGTCGCTGACCAGAATATCGCCGCTTCCACATGGCACGATCACCTTAGTGCTACCAAAACAAACCGTTACCTTCATATTTCCGAGCGATCATTTCCCGAATTTTGTCCACAGAGCGAGCGGCGACCGCTCAGATCTTATCCGCGGGCATGTTGTATTCCTGTAAACTGATTACCACCGCTCGACGTTCACACCTTAAACAACAAACAGTGCCACCGCCGAGTAGGAACGTCACTCGGAGAAAGCCGATTTATGGTCGAAAGCCCGAGTGAAACTTCACCGTATAATCTCGCGGTAAGAAATTAAACATTTTCCCTTGGTCTATCCATATCCACCTCACACCGGCAACGTGTAGTAGTAGTAGTACTATAGTTATAGTAGGCTAGCGATATGGGTAATCCAACGTCGTTCTAAAGATCCGTTTCCTTCGAAATAAACAGCAAAACACTGGCTCAGTGTACAGTTCCCTATATCAGCGCTGCTGTGTTTAGGTTCTGCTGTGTGGCGCTTGTTGTTATCAACTTTGCGCCGGCACTTTTCGGTCGTTTCTGTCTGAAATCGGCGACAGCTAGCCCTACAAACCGAAGTTCCAACCGTCCAACGGCCTCCCGACAAAAATTCCTCGGCCAACTGTTTGGAAATCGCGCTTTAAAATGCGAAAGAACACCTGCCCCTCGTCTCACACACTACGCCAGTCGTCCACCGAAGCGTACCTTTAATGAGACACCGAATATAGTCACCTTTATAACGCACACCTGTCGAAGGCGTTCGCATTGGGGGAGGTCACTCTGCGTTGGCAGAAAGCGGGTAACCAATGTAGGCGGTTCGCGCGCGAATGTGTGTGTTCTCTCTTTCGTGTGTGTGTGTGTGCACGGGCGCGTTTACACTTGAATTAATAGTTTTCTGTTATTAAATTCAAGAAAACTGTAGCAGCATAGGGACGATTCTATAAAAAAATTATACCGGTTATTATATTTTCGTTGAATAAACACTCCAATTGTTGATGTATTCTAGCCTGTATTTTTGGGAGTTTTCTTCGTTAGTGAAATCTAGGTTTCATTAAGAGTGGTGGTGGTAGGTGGTGGTGGTGGTTTGTGGTGGTGGTGGTGGTGGTGGTGGAGGTGGTGGTGGTGGTGGTGGTGGTGGTGAGTGGTGGTGGTGGTGGTGGTGGTGGTGGTGGTGGTGTGGTGGTGGTGGTGAGTGGTAGAGTGGTGGGGTGGTGGTGGTGGTGGTGGTGGTGAGTGGTGGGGTGGTGGTGGTGGTGGTGGTGGTGAGTGAGTGAGTGAGTGAGTGAGTGAGTGAGTGAGTGAGTGAGTGAGTGAGTGAGTGAGTGAGTGAGTGAGTGAGTGAGTGAGTGAGTGAGTGAGTGAGTGAGTGAGTGAGTGAGTGAGTGAGTGAGTGAGTGAGTGGTGAGTGAGTGAGTGAGTGAGTGAGTGAGTGAGTGAGTGTCATCACACACATCCCCAAACCCTGAAAATGCAAAGCTCCTCTAAACTGTTCTTGTAATGTGCACATTAATCGATTATAAATATTTGTATTTTTTATGGTGACTTAACTGCGGCTGGTGTCACCGAATTGTTTTCAATGTTTGTAAAAAGAGAGACTTAATTATTTTAGCATCGAAAGGTGATTTGTGATACACAGAATTACACCTAAACTGAAGTTTGATATAAAATAACAACGTGCATATATATATATATATATATATATATATATATATATGTGTGTGTGTGTGTGTGTGTGTGTGTGTGTGTGTGTGTGTGAATTGTATTCTACCGACTTTTTTTACCTAGAATCTCTGGGCCAGAGATTGTCTGTATTGTACCTCTTTCACGTCCACATACGCATATTGTGTACCCGTTTCTATACACAAAATATGACGTTTTCTACAGATTAAAAATTTTACAGCAGCACCATTCGTTTTTCATTATAATGTTCACCAAGCACGTTCATCTCGTTATTAAATGTAAGAAGTTGTATAATTTTTACGCTGCAAAAGAAACTATGAAACGTTTATATATATATATATATATATATATGATAACACGGACAATTTTAATGTTGAATGCAGAATTTGGATCAAGTTTGCTTATATTAAATGAAGCCGTTATAAGCAGCTTTGTTCGCTCCCCAAAAATGCTTTCTTGAAGTTATTTTTTAGATAATATACAGTAACATCAAAAAGAAAATTTGTTCCTAATGTGTGCAATTATTTCAAAGCATGGGTTTCATATCAGACTGTATTCATTTGTTTTTTACTGATGCAAAGTGAACAATGTTCGTGATTAATACTTACCACGGACATATGTTG
The DNA here is from genome assembly GCA_025642065.1 of Paralvinella palmiformis. Taxonomy (NCBI): domain Eukaryota; kingdom Metazoa; phylum Annelida; class Polychaeta; order Terebellida; family Alvinellidae; genus Paralvinella; species Paralvinella palmiformis. The sequence goes on along the minus strand of JAODUP010000082.1, from coordinate 129,325 downwards.
TCTGACATGTCAAAGCCAAGTGCATGAATACAACACATTGTTTATATTACTAAAAGATCAAACATGGGTTCGAAGAATTAAAAAATACTATAAACAGCTTCAGTTAGAGTCTACATCAGGACCTGGACAAGTTATGGCATCCTGACTGAAGTTTAATCAGGAAAAGAGATTGTTCATCAGGAAATCAAGTTGATGAGATGATGTCTACGTAACACACAGGTTATGTAAACTCCATCGATTCCTCCTCGAGTATGAAAACAAAAGTACTCTATTTTATTTCATAGCATAGTTCTATTTTTGCTAAATTTGTAATAATAGCCGTACAGCTATTAATAATCATGTTATCTTTTCTTTAAACAGAATGATATTAACTTTTTTTAATTTTAAGATTTAGTGTCCTTAATCTTTTATTTGCATATACCAAAATAAGTAAGTAAATAAGTAAGTAATTTTATTCGATGACATATACAGTAGCGTTATTACATATCTATATCGCATAATATTATTTACAAGCATATATCATCAGGCCAACAGACAAGCAAAAAGCTGTAACCTCCAAAATAAACACCAAACATGTAGAACATAATTGATTATATGAGGAGGCGTAGAGGCCTAAAAGTTACACATTTAAATGTCTATGTCCTCTGTCCAAGAGCGCTGATTATGGCGACAGCATAATATAATGTAATATAGTACAATATATTATACAATATATATAATTCCTAAATGACTTTGTTAATTTGAGTTCGTAAGAAATTTCTTTACAAATCTATTATGTTGTTATGTTGCGACCTCAACCGTCTTATTGTTTCTGGCAGTTTGTACCATATTTTAGGTGCTAGGTAAATAAAATTCTTTGATAAAAATGCCGTTTTTCTGTATTGTATGTGTGGTTGGCTTGTATCATCTGAAAATGTAAATCATTTAGCGTTTATTAAAATTGTCTTTTGAAATAGAATTTTGTTTTGTATTTTTAGAGAATAATGATATTTCTATAGAGAGTTATATTTTAGAAAATGACATTCGAGGTATTAATTTTGAAGCTATATTTGCAGCTAGTATAAATAGGCAACATGTTTGTTTGTTTTTAATCTGAATACATTCGTTTGTCTGATAAAACATTTTACATAATGCAATTATTTTAGTAATATACAAAAGCGTATGTTTATCATGATTGGTCAAAGGATAGAAAAAGATATGATTCATTGACCTCTTCCACCTTTCTTCACGTGTGTATATCTTCAATGACCCTCTTGAGCAAATAGGGAGCTAGTAGGTCGTAAGGATTCTTTGGCACAAAAAGGTCGTTTAAAGAACTTTCTCCTTTTAGTCATCTCTACCGACATGTATGAGGACAGTGCAATATATATATATATATATATATATATATATATATATATGGGGATATATTTGTATGTCAACATATTTGACACATGAAACGGGTGTTAGTAAAGATAAAGATTTATATAAAGCCATAGCTCAAACTAGGGTACGATTTGTTGTAGTAGCGAAAATACTAAATATCGCTTTTTATCGAAATTTGTCTGCCTTGCCGTTTCGGGTTGATTGAGCATTTTGGGTTTTGTTTCTTCATGTTAAGAGTATTTGATTTGTATAGATTTGGATGATTACCGTTTGGATTATAGCCTGGAAATACAGATAATTACTAAACTGAAGAAAGGAGTATAAATAAGATTATTTGACAAATAAAATTAATATTTAATAAACTCTGTACATCACAGTTATACATATAATCTTTATGAAGCACAAATACTACTACTGCTACTACTACTACCACCAAAGACTGTTTATATTTAAGCACTGTGCTACTAATGACAACGGTGTGCGCGCGCGCACGCGTGCGAAATTTCCGGTTCAGTGCTTGTAGTCTGGCTGGCACATTTATAAGACCAGTCACTGTACTTAAGAAGGTTTTGTTTACTTGACAGTGATCTCTCTGGAAGTATGTTGTATATAATAATGGGTATCTGTCTCCATCAAACATTAATGCCTTTTAAATGATACGCTTCCGAATAAACTGGTTTCAGATTCGACACAAACAAAGCATCATAACGTTTCCACCTTATAGAATAGACTTCGCTCGAACCGATGACGGAGTGGTCAGTGCCCTGCACTGTAAATCTCCGAGTTGTAGGTTCGAATCCGACTCACACCTGTGTCTGTGGGATGTATCCCTAATGAGTCGCCGCTCGGCCATATATCCCAAGTGTGACCAGCCCCGAGACTAAATAACCTAATTCAACTCAACTCAGCTACGGCAGATAGTTTAATTGTTTAGGCTAAACGGTTTGCCTATCTTGAGTTAGAACAGGATGTTAAAATTATTATTTCATTGAGAGCGGTAGGAGAGGAGCTGATTTTAGGCGCCTGTTTATATAATAAATTTAGAATCAAACTGTTGTTGAAATGCAGGTGTCTATACACCTTTAGGGAAAAAATATAACCATAAGATAGGAATAAATGATCGAACGAACACGTACCTTGTTTAGTCTCGAACTGCGGGTCACACTTTAGTATTAAGTTAATGAGTAAGTTCTTTGATTAGCTCACTTAGGTAATAGTGGTCGGTGGGAATTAATCCAACAATTCGGAGATTACATGATATACATTTAAGTCTCGGACATTCATAAGATAATTAACCTGGATCAGTTTCTTCCATTGCCTTGGAAAAAAATTAATTTCTTCTGGATGAATCTTAACCTTGCTCTACAATGTAAATAGTGTTCTGTTTGTTACATTAGTCATCATTTCCACGAAGTGAACTATAGCTGTTCAGACTTTTAGCTTAAATTTTTATTATTATTACCAGCTTGCCTTTATGACCATCTTGCCTATGTGTGTGTGTGTGTGTGTGTGTGTTATTACTGTCAAGTTTAGTCATTTGCATTTATATAATACCATAATAACAATGAATTATAGATAAGGAAACTTGATACATCATCATCATCATCATCATGACATTTAAATTTCCATGATGATCATCCAAAATTAGGCGTATTTGCTCTAAATACTTCGTTGGCGCTTCAATATTTGGTGAACTTGACCTAAATAATTGCGTCGGCTGTCACATTAGTCTTCCATTTTTTTAAAATAACGGCGATGTCCACGTGATATTGTGGTGATGCTGCGTTTTCTTCTGACAACCATGTGGCGCCTGTGTTTGGAGCTATTCATCTTGGCAATAATACGACTCCGGGTGGCGGGAGAAATTCTACCCAGTCCCATAGTATGGCCACTGATGGCTAGATCAAATCAGACGATAGTTAGCGTTAGGGTTAATGAGGTTGGGGTTAAACATGTAGAAAGCATGCAAAACCTCGGGATATTTTTATTATACCAAAAAGCACTCGACACTGATGTCATTTCTTGTAACCTATATATTATTGTCAATGGATCTCGCTATTGGTGGCCTTTTTGTCATCACATGCAGTGCCACTTTTATGTCGTGAAATATTTCCGGAAAATATTATTGTCAGTTTCGGTGAATAAACAGCCGACGTTGCGAATGATTTAAACTCCGATCCCATTTTTTTTTCAATTAATAAATCAAATAAACAGTATAATTACGTTGTTCAAGTAATAGGCAAGCTCCAATACAATATTTGCTGTATTTAATTACTAAAGTCGAGTATTGCACTCGTTTCTAGTGAAGATTCTATAATAGAAATCCCCCCCCCCCTCATAAAATATACACTCCCGTGCTAAAAATTAGACGCTGGGCTTTTGCATTTCTTAATACATTATAGCACTGTTCAAGTAATTCTTTATGTCAGTAATAGCATACATAAACCTCTAAATGTCCAGTATTTAATAATGTCTTACAAAGAAATAGAACGAGGAGGGCTGATTTCTTGGCTAATTATGTGCGTCCAAGATGGTGTCAGAAACTTAACAAACACGGGCTGTCAATGAAGCATAAAAATTCTCACTACAAATGACATATGCGTGATTTATTTAACTAAATGAAAATTAATGGATGGATGGATGGATGGATGGATGGATGGATGGATGGATGGATTGATGGATGGATGGACGGACGGATGGATGGATTGAATACAATATAATAATAACATTTATGACAAGAAAATGTATCTACACACTATACTCTATATGAGCTGTGAGAGATGTAACAACTCTATTTACTATTAATAAAAACAACAAACAAAAAAAGAGTTGGTGTTACACATATATAACACTGCAAACTAAGACTGCAAACTAAGATTGCAAACTAAAAACCTGCAAACTAAGATTGCAACCAAACTGTTCCTGATATACAGACAGAAATTTCACGATGTCAGACATATGGAATTGTGACAATTAGAAAACCCGTGGATGATGTTGATGATGATGATGATGATTGATGTTTTACGGCCACTTTTGTGCACAAAGTAGGCTAAATGGGCCGAGAAAACCCGCGGAAGAAGTAAAGCTTGCTGAAATAATATCACGATATCATAAAAGGTACTAACACCAATAAATAGTTCAAAATGCATTGTTTTTTCAACCAAAATGTTATGTCTCCATGATGAGCTAATGCCATGTGGACGTGAACCGAAAACGAAACTAAATATCTGCGGAAAATCCCGCCTTTGCCCAGCACTCGTCAAATATTTGTTGAGTTTCATTTCATGACCTGCCATAACAAAATAAGTATATCGTGAACATTCATTTCCAGTGTGTACTCTTTACCGAGTGGCTGAAATTTCTTTCCTCCGGTATCTGGACAGGATTCGAACCGCGATAGACTGTTGTGGGTCGAATCCCTGATCCTTGGTTTCATACTACGCTTGTAACCAGCGATAAAGTGTTTCGTTCATCCTCTAGGATGTAAATAGTCTTTGGTATTATTGCTATATTACACATACTGATTTTCTAAAATATTATGGGATGGTAACATCCTGTAGCTATGCAGTGGATTCAAATTCATTGTGTATTTAATGGCCTCGATCCGTGAAGGCTATAATCCAATCCATAAAATTAATATTAGCGAGAATTATATACGAGATGTATACCATATTTCGTGTTCCTGGGTGAAGAAAGTGCAATCGAGACTGCGGGAAAAATTGAATGAAATCCGTATCGAGGATGTTATCTGCGCGAGGACAGCCAGAAAATAATTGCGGCGCTGTTCTGGAGTGGTTTTACGTTATTATCACTGATTAAAATTTGCTTCAATCCAGGCAGTCCGAATCCTCGAAGCTCCGACCGTCAGTTACGAGTCCTACGTTCTGACTAACTGCGCCATCACTCACAGGTCAACAAAATGGTCAGGTTCGACAATAATGACCTGGCTAATCGTGTGGTTGCAGATCCAGACAATTGGTGGATCAGGCTGTTGAAAAACGAGGTTCGTCCGACGTCATCTGTCTGAAATAAGAAAGATATCCAAGTTCGGTATGTTGATGACACATCAATTAACAGAAATCGATCATCAACATTGATTGAACATCAACACCTCACTTCTGACATGGCATGACGAAGTGCTGTTGTTGTTGTTCTTGTTGTTTAACCGGATCATGAAAAACGGATCATGAAGAATGACGTCAGAAATAAATGACAACTAATGGACAGATCCAGGGATAAAGTGAGATGCGATTCATTATAAGCTGTTCGGATCTGTAATCAAACAGTAACTTCCGACGGTTACCATGGACAAGTCATCACACAATAAATGTAACACTTATTTAAAAGTACGCTTGGAATTAAAATTATTGAATAGAGAACGGGATTTTGTTCGACAAAGTTAACAAAATAAAAGCATAACGAACGATCAACGTTGGAATAAATTGATTACTTCAATATCGACCTGTTTCTACATCTAGCTCACTCTCTAGATATTGTTTCCAGCAATCAATTATCAATCATTCTCTGGGTTAACTGGATATGTTTGTTTGTAGGAAACAATGACTAGCCCGAAAATAGAGGAACTGAAAAGGCATTAGCAAGCGTTTGTACATTAAAGCGGGGTGTGTTGTTTTTAACATACATATTAATTATGGCATATCTTACTTCGAAGCCTTAATAACAACTTCGTATTAATTATTCGCATTTTCAAATATTATTCTTATCCAGTAAAGATTCTGTTATTAATGACCTTTTATTGTATCGTTTGCGGTCGTCACTTAGCCAGTTCTTATAACAAAATAATATTCATACAGAAAAGTTACGATATCATTTAAATATATCTAAAGAAAATTAATAAATTTACACTACTGATCGATTATTACTTGGCATATATTGTTCTATCTAATGTTGACAGCTTTGATGTTTTAACGAGGAAAGCAGAATCAAAGTTTAGGGATAAGACTTTGATAACAGTATTTTATGTTTATAATATGTATTTTACTAACAATAAAACCTACAGCAAATGGTCAGCTGTCTTATTTTAAATATTGTTTTATAGAGAATTATATTACTATATATATATATATATATATATATATATACTGTGGGTTATATAGATTTATTATAAAATTAATCGACAAATGTGGAAGAAATTCAAGACAATGTACTACAGCGGTTAAAATCATACACCATTGGTTGTATATCACAGTTTGTTTGTTTTGAAGACAACCTATATGTAATATTTGGAGTTACATAGGTCATCGTATATTCTATCGTCTACCATTAGGCAATATTGAATGCAACTGATCTTCAACCAGGTTTCTATACTTAAGCTGAGGATAGTTAAATTGATGCTGATTTGTTTAAAGGGCAGACAGTAAAAACGGATCTGTAGAATTGTGTGCTTATAGTTTAACCCTGGCGTTAGTCACATCCGGGTCGGCATTGGTGAGTCGTAGGTACATTGACAGGTACCTCGATTTAAGTCGAACCCAATATTGGACGTTTGCAGCGCAGAGAGCCCAATCGTCTTAGTATTGATATATCTCTAGTTAAACCGGAGAGAAAATATGGCAAAGCTATGAATTATGACATTTTCCTATTGATCATCACTGAGCGTCTATATATGGCCTCATGGGTTATAGCCTCGGCGTGGGCAGACCTGAAGGGTGTTTCATCTCTGACTTCGCTTCATTACCTTTGGAGGTCGCTCGATCCATTTAGCCTACCTTGTGTACAAAAGTGGCTGTAAAACATCAATCATCATCATCATCATCATCATCATCATCGGTTATAGCCCGGGATCTTCTTACTGATGGTCATGGTGTGATGGAGGTCGAATGTTCGAATCCCGACCGTGGCACGTACTCTAATCAGTAGGAGGAGTTTTTCATCCAGTCAGACAACTGGCAAAGTTTTCTCCACCGAATATGTCATCTATTGTAAATTGTAATTTGTTTTAGAATTAGTCGGCGTGTTGAAGCTGTAAATTACAGACCATATATGTACCTACCTCATTCGGCTATTGATTTAACTGTTGCATTCTATCCTATAATGAGCATTCATCACTGGTTAGTAATTTAGAAATCTGCTGTTTTGTTCTAACATAAGTGATTTCAATGAATGGCCACATTACATCCTGTGTTAGTGGCGTTGTTCATCGACATTACTAACACGTACATAATTAAACGTCCCGGGGTAGAATCCCAAACATGTCACAGATATCTCACAATAATTCCACTGGTTAACTCTGAGTGAGTGAGCGACTGAGAGACTAATTAGTGTGGTGGTAAGTGAGTGAGTGAGTGAGTGAGTGAGTGAGTGAGTGAGTGAGTGAGTGAGTGAGTGAGTGAGTGAGTGAGTGAGTGAGTGAGTGAGTGAGTGAGTGAGTGAGTGAGTGAGTGAGTGAGTGAGTGAGTGAGTGAGTGAGTGAGTGAGTGAGTGAGTGAGTGAGTGAGTGATGAGTTGGACAATGGGTAGGAGGGGCTAGTGAGTGAGTGAGGGGGTAATTGATTTATTGATTAATTAATTAATTGAGTGAGTGAGTGAGTGAGTGAGTGAGTGAGTGAGTGAGTGAGTGAGTGAGTGAGTGAGTGAGTGAGTGAGTGAGTGAGTGAGTGAGTGAGTGAGTGAGTGAGTGAGTGAGTGTCTTGTTTGGGTTCGGTACTGGTCACACATCTGAAATAGCAACTTGTGAAGTTCCGTACAGAAGTGCTGCTACTAACTTATTGTTTCCTAAATGGAACTATTCCGAGTTTTGATGCGTCTATAATTATCAAGTACAACGAACGATCATTTAGTCATAATTTTTTCTATTTTATTTATTATCATGTTTAAGCGTAACGCACCCTAATATACTTTACTAGAGTGTTATATCGACGCTGACAATAAGAACCCGTTAGACTAGGGTACGAAATGTATAGTGGCGAAACATATATATATATATCTTCGTTGTTATCGAAATTTGGTTTGGAGGGATAATTTCCATCGAACGATTCGTTTTTATTTTTTTAATCGTAGCTGTGATGCTAGACATCAGATGTATTATAGGAAAATAGTGAGGGATTTTCTTCAAATATGATAGATGTACCCCACTGATGATCAATTAGGTAAACATATTGAAAATCATTGATATGTTATTATGTCTACTCTAGACTAGTCTCTAGATCTAGTAGATCTAGACTCTAGTGACTGATAGTGATAGCCATAGAATGATAGATAGATTGATCGATACAAGTAGATCCTCTATTAGATCTAGAGTCTAGAATCCACTAGATCTAAGTAACAAAGTCGATAGATCTAGTCTTCTAGATCTATTGAAACAAATCGTGAAACATGAGTCAGTAATCGAGTGAGTGGTTATTAACTTTAAACTAGTTATGGATCTAGACTAGTTACTAGTAGTAGACAGTCTAGATCTATAATACTCATTATACTGTAGATCTGTGATAAGACTTTATTATTGCAGTTTTAAGTTTATATTTTATTCGATTGTAACTGTAGCCACTGTAGGGGTCTAGTATTACAAGGTCTAGATCTAGGTTATCAGGCTGTAGTAAAAAATATATTAATATTTTACAGCCCACCTTAATATTATAAAGTGTGCTATAATTCATTAATTGTATAGAGGATATTAGTATAATATGCTTTTTACTGTTTTATAATTGATTTTATTGTTTGTTAAAAAATGTACATAATTATAAGGCTATTGGTCCCGGTGTACACCAAAGTAGTTATAGCTCCGGCACTTCAACTCCACCTGCACACCTTCCCGATTATCCAGCGGAGTAAAACACACTGCCAGCTACCGGACACCTTATGAATTTAGTAAAGCTCAGACACTGCCTGCCTAACCCTATTGCTAACCCAAAGTATTTGTGCAATTGTATCAAGGTAACATGCAATCAACACAATATAAGTACAAGAGTAATTACTTATCCCCCTTTTATTGATTATGCAATATATTTATCAATTCAAATTGTGACATTATATATCCCACAGAAACTGGAAATGTGCCAGACTATGAAATTGCGCTTGCAGGTTCGGACTTATAGCCACTTCATAATTATAACTATAACACAAATTACAAACTAGATATAATAAACATAGTGCCTGTTTAGTATTGACTAGGTATAACATAAATACTGATATAAAATATCTCGATTAATTTTACTGTTTAGATAATCTGTTAAATATAATAGACATGTATCAGCAGAATAATAGTTTAAAAGACCTGACTAATTCATATAATAATTGTTGATTCTGAAAGTACACATATACCTGACCATACCCCGCATGTTTCATCACCTTTGATATGATGATGAGATGAGGCTATATAGTTACCAGCTTCTGTTTTGTTATCTTTCTTGTACAATGGGATAACTCTCTTGCTTATTTCAACTCTTGTTGCATCCTTCCCAGGCATAGAGAGCGATTTATAATGTGAATAATGCCGGGGGCAATCTGCCTAACAGCATCATATACAAAATAAACAGGTAAGTTATCTAGACAAGTAACTCTATTCCTATCTATTGTGCTTAGCATCTTACAGATCTAAGTCTCACAAAGCAAAGGAGTCTGATGTTACACCTTTATTCCAACTAAATGAAAAAATAAGTTTACAAGAGTTGAAGCTTAGTACTTATTTAATCCACTTCACCCCCCGTGGGACTTAAGGCTACAAAAACAAATTGTTTTAGTTTCCATAACAATGTTTGTTTTTACGGTGTGGGGGTATTAGCCACATGCCCAACCTGCTGGGTATTGTCTGGCCCCTCCTCCGAGATCTCTCCAGCTTGGTTAAACCTGCCAGAAGCTTAAACCCCTGCCTGTATAGCTCCCGGAGTCCTTGAGAGACGGAAGCCCCCTCACCATCGGCAAGGTGCCAGCTGGGAGGGGGTGAAGATTTAATGGTAAAAAATTTAACTTTTTCTACCACTGTTGATTTATCAACCGAGATCATCCCTTCTATATGATATTATATCTAAGCCAATATTGCTGGATTTAGTTTTGATGTTTTTAATTGAACCGAGTTGTTTTAGTGTTTGCCGAAGTTTTTCGGGGTTGTCTTAGTTTATCCTTAAAATAGTTATCTTTTGTTGCGTCAATCTGACATTGCACATCGTTCTGTAAGTTTCCATAATCAACACACCAAGACTGATCATTAAACCCTTTAAAGTCATCAAGTGCTGTGTTCCTTTCTTTGATACCTTTAATCATGTCATCATTAAACCATGGTTCATGATGTTGTTTTACTTGGATGTTCTTAACGGGAGTGATAGTATTTAAAACACAAGTAAATAACATTTTACTATTACAGCTCCGGTGGCCTAGCGGTTGAGCACCCGGCACTCGGTGCCAACGGTCGCAGGTTCGAACCCAGCAAGAGGTCAAAACTTTTCCAGAGATTAATTTCTCGGCTCACAACATCGTGGGTGGCTGACCACGTTAAATGGCGCTGCCGTCTCCCCTGAATTATTTAAAATAAAGGGGATCCTTAAAAAAAACTGAGGACGTATAACACTCTGGCAGTGACCACCTTCAAGGTATTTCGGCTCCATCTTTCCGTACTGCTCCCCTGTGAGTGGTGGGGGAGGAGATTTCTCAACCACTCCAATATAGAGGCTGTGCCGAATAAGCGACAGCCTGGGTATTTTCCCCGAACAACCAAAAATAGTGGTGGTAAATCTTTGGGTGATTCACCCAATGTCTTTGCAGCCTGTTCTTGAAAGCATGTACTGACTCATAAATCTATTTCCGGGGTTTACTACTCACTGACTAAATACATGATGTTGTCTTAGGGCTTTGTGAAAGAATCTGTTTTTTCCAGCTTTATCACATAACCACGAGTCCGTCTTCCTTCATCAGGCTGTAGTGGCATACCTTGAGCTAAGTTTACTAAACCATGGAGAAGTTTGTAGTTCTCGGTCACATCCCCTCCTGCTCTTCTCAACAGCAAACCTTTATAACATAATTCAAATCTTTAATCCTGTAATGCGCATATTAATATAGTGTATATTACTGTGACAGTCACTTAGTGTGTGTGTGTTATTGTAATACATGTTAATTGTTATACAGTTGCAGTGTAATGCCAATAGCTATCACTAATTTGATGCACGTCTCCCCCAAAAGCATTCATGAATGGCATTACTGCACTTAAAATGTAACAAGTATAAGGATAAATGCAGAAATTGACACAGAAATATTGTTCAAACGAGTATTTATAAGCTGCATTGATTCAGCTTTCAGATAGTTGACTTACTGTGTTTACATTAACCAACCATGGAATGTGTGGATGGCTACCAGTTTTGATTCCTAATTGTTTTTAACAAGTTGGTCTTCAATGATAGACGTTCATAATTTATCTTTTTTCTTTACTACAGTGCCACTGTAATAAGTTTTCAAGTCACAGAGAAAATATAACGGAATGGCATCAACTGAAAACACAAATGTTGAACTCATACAGGGACAAATTGAGTATGTTCTTGTAGAACAACAGGATGTGGGGAAGTCTGCATCATCAACATCTAAAGACGTTCAGCTGGTATCGGGTTTGCAGGTGATTTCACCCTGTAATGTAACATCCCAGGCAAGTCTCACAGAAACATATCAGTTTCCACTACTCAGTGAACAAATCTCAGGGCATGAAGTGGCTGCGCATATGCAGGCTGATAATATGCTGTCGCAAGAGCAGGATGCTTTGCTGAAACATTCGAACATTGTTACAGCATCCCTGTGTAGTTCAGCTGCACAGCAGGACTCCAACATGGTGACAGCTTTCACAACCATGTCTGAAATTGGAGATGTTCAGTCAGAAATCCAGGCACTGCATTCTGACTCAATGGGATATATAGTGGAAGTGTCAAGGGAAGCACCAGTAACGTCATCTCAGCTGGACAGTGGTTCTGTTGTTCAAATTGTTAATGAATCCTTGAGCTCTGAGATGTTGAATTCTCTGCCTCCAGGTTCACACATCATATTCAACAGTACTGGGAAGAAATGCCCACAGCTTTTAGCTGCGCTGGCGACAAAGCAAAATGACTTTAAAGTTACTGGAAATGATTCTGATAATAATATGTGTGATAGCGGCTTGTCAAAAGAAGTTCTTTTGAATAAGGCAGATGTCATGCTGAATGGCGAAATGGAAACGTTTCCTTCAGCGGAGAAAGGCATGAGTGAAATGACTCTGAGTCACGAAACTGATAACCAGGTGTCGCAGACTGACAGTGTACAAACTGAGATGGAAGATCAAGAAAGTGTTCCAATGGACCACACTACACAGAACATTTCTGTAGCACAGTCAGATGAGCCTAAGAAAGATAGCGAAGATGAATACCTGAAGCTGATAACAGATATATCCTGGCCACAGAATAACACCTGTAAGGTGAGTACAGGTTATGTTAGATCCTGAAGTGTTTTTCGTCTATAGGTAATCCTTATAGGCGATATGCAATTCAAGGTCTAGATATTCTGACTCAGAGGACTGTTTTTTCCAGGGTTATATCAGTGATCTAATGATCTGTCAGATACACCTTCATGGTGTCAGAAATGTCTTTGACGCGTTTAAAACTAAATTATAAAAAGGCATGACCTACTTTTCTACACAGTCGCAGGATACTTGCATACAGTGTGCCCGTGTGTGTGCATGTGCTAAGAGTCAATGATGTAATCGAAAGCATTGTTTGGAGAAATACGGATGCTATTAGCTATTTATTGTTGAGATATCCTCCAATTATCTGAAACCTTGCAGATAATGATTCGACAAGAGTTGGTCAGTTCGTGATAAATTGATACCTGCATAATAATTAATTTGTAATAATCCATCTGGTGAAAGGATATCTGTTCTGTGATCATGCGACGTGATTATTTCATAATCCTAGTTGCGCACTAAAATACGTAGCAAGATTAAGGCAGTTATGACAGTTGAAATGATCCACTGCATAATTGTTTGTTGTTATCTGTCATTGTTTTGAATGCCCCAAAATTATACTGAAATTAGCATCTGCATGCCATGGTGTGGCTTCATTTTTCACACAAGATTGTTACTGTCATAATTTTGAGGACACGTTATACAGGTCAGGTATAAGTTAGATAGTGGGTGCATGTGAAATCTAATTGAGTTCTACAAAATGGTTAAAACAAAGGATTTTATGTTTTTACATGTCAGAAAACCTGTTTCCGACAACTTGATAAAACCGTTGTTACTAGTTTAAAGAGATTTTAGTACATTTGTTAAATATAACTATAGGGAATTTTATGGTTTTAAATGACTAAAATTAATGCATATATTTTTCCAGGTATTTGATAATGTGGTTGCCACTGTGTCAAAGGATTTCTTTGCTTCATTGAAATCGGAAACACTTCCCACAAACCTTGTCAACAACACGACTCTCTTGGAGCACATCCTGCTGAGTAGGAAACAGATCACAGATCTGATGATACGCGAGTGTGATGATCACTTGCTGCTAGCTGGAGATCTTATAGACATCATGGAGATACACAATGTGTTGCTAAGCAACCTGCAGAAGGGACTGATATGTAAACACAAGCCAATGTCGGCCTATCTGCCAATGACAAAAGATCAAGCTGTTATGTGTGATGGTCTGCCGGAGCCATCAAATTCTAGAAAGAAGGTGATTATGATTTGGGAGGGTCAGTTGTGTAAGTGAATGTCTTCAATGAGAGTAATCAATTAAAACAAATTCCGGTGACAAGTCCCTGCATTTCTTTACCACATGTCTTGCATCTTCCACTACATCTTGCTTTCCCATACGCCTTTAGTCTAATCAATCAGGGTTGGGTTTATGACAGTGTAAACCTATTTATGACACAACAGTGTTGTAAACCTGTTGTAAATACCTTTATGATGTCATAAACTGTCGTAAACCTATATTTTGTGATTTAACTTTCACTTTTGATCTATTTTGCTTAGAACCAGTTGTGGATTATCATTATATCAGAATTAGTATATTTATATATTACAAGCAAGACTGTAAAATACTATTGATCACATCAATGTATAACCATACACAATCCTGTTTTCTGTCGGACATTAGGAAGTTGACAAGTATCAACCTATACTGATAAAATACACAGTACTTCAGTCTTAAAGTTGCAGAGTTGGGTTTTGTTTCTGGTATGTATTCACCATGAGCTAACTATCAATAGTGAATCTATGTGCATTCTCACCTTATATACCCATCCTGGCTAAACATCAAGTGGTTAACATTAATTCAGTGATCCCCTAAATGCATAGAAAAATGTGACTTCATCCCCAAATTCATCCAATTTGCCACAGAAGCAGTGTGATTTCACTTGACACCTTCTATAGTGTTGATCTCCCAAGATCATTCAAACTATAGATTTGGGAGAATTATCACTGATTAATAAAACTCGTTAGACTACATGCTGTTGAAATTTAATTACAAATATATGCACAAATAATTATTTAGCATAAGTAACAATTGATTTTAAATAACGTTAATGTTTTTGTACTTAATCAATAAAAATCGAAAGTAGAAACAAGCAAAAAATCAATAAAACTTAATTAAAATCAAAATGCATGATTTACAAAATAATTGCAGTGATTTAAATCAAACAATCTGGTGGATTGTATTATTTTTGCTTGGAAATAATGTCAAACGGTTTATTGGTACATATGCAGTCACTAACAGAATTCTATATATAGTAAGAGACTGGCTGTCAAACACTATAATATGTATCTATCTGTCAATGGTTAATGAGTATTATAAAATATATATATTTTCCACGATACGATTAATAATTGTCATTGAAATTAATAGTATGATAGAAATATGGTTTGCAGCCATTTAATTTTACGTACTTTTGTCTCGCAGAAACATTCCTATTACGAGTATGAGGAAGTAACGAGTGATAGCGAGGAGAAGCCGGTGGAGAGATCTCACAGGCGACACAGCAGACGTTCTCGTCGACCTCCAGCAAAGCTAGAGGACGAACAGTGCTCGGCACCAAAACGTCATTACCGCAAACATCGTCAGAAAACGAGTAATGTCATTGTTATAAAACCGCTGATAGATGAAGAAGTTCATCACTCGGATGACAGAACGCGGGAATATTCGGAAGGCTATAAAGCAAACACGACTGACACGATAACAGTTGACCTTGGCACTGGTGGCATGGTCTCTGATATAGACCTGATGCAGTCTGTAATGAAGCCAGAGGATGAACCTCTGCTCCACGAGAAACACGCCGAAGAAGATGGAGAAAGTCTTCTACCAATTATTTCTGCTGCCGAAGACAGCGAACGTCACGATCAGGGAAATGTTCCAGATTCCAAGGAAGAAAAGGTTGAACACGGTGAAAAGGGTAAACGTGGTTACTTCATTGTCGTATTTGTAACTTGACAATAAGTAGAAAGAATTTTATTGTGTATTTATTCACAGAAATCAACAATGTCTATAGCTAGCTTTGTTGTCATCACCATTGCTCGAGAAAAGTCTTTTCTTAGAAATGGAAAATATGGGAGCATAGAAGTTATTACTAAAAACAACAGCTGCTCAAAAAATAATTTAGCCATGCAGGCTTTAGAAAACCTTGCAGCTGTTCAAAGGGACAGTTTGGATGTGGAAAATCTGTTGGAACAGGTAATGGACCTGCTATTTCCAAGACAGCTTAAATAAATATATTTGCATCATCGTAGCATCTCATCACAACTAAACCAGTTGTCATCTAAGACACTGATCTTTTTTTATTTTCTGGAGCAAGATGGTGTTGTTAGTTTTGAGATGCTGTTCCATAGGTTAGATGGCTATAGTTTCATTTCTGGTCTGATGTCATATTAGTCTCATGTGTAGATGTCCGTGAGGAGGATGGATTCATTTAAGTGGCTCTGTATCTAAAGGAAGCAGATGTGAAGTATTTGCTGACCTTCCTCAGGCTACATGTTATTCAATCAGCTAATGGCTGACATTGTTTCCTGTGTTGGGGGGGAAATATCATTCAGTATCACAACGTTTATCATTACTATAAATTGCTGAATGCATTTAAACCATAAATACGAATATGATACCATGGCAGTTCTAGCAGTGTGATGAGCTGAACATTTTGAACATTCCTCTCTTTGTACCATCTATTTTGCATCTGTGAGATATTATAAGGGATATGATTTTGGTTAATCCTTTAACATCAGATAGCTGTATACACCAGTAATAAAATGGTTCACTGATGTTAACTTAGTCCTGTTCATTAACTGTGATGTTGCATTCCTTGGGACATCAGTTTTCACTGAATTGGGTCTGTTTATTAAAATTGATTTTTTAAAGATTTTTTTTGGCTATGAAAACACTTTGTGGGCCCTCTCCAGTAGTGCAATGGTTAGATCACTGACTTGCAACTTCTGGGTTGTGGGCTTGAATCTGACTCACCTGCATTTGTGGGATGTTTCTTTGGGAGTCAGCCCTCTGCTGTGTGTCCCTGGTGTGACTAATGCCAAGACTAGATGACTCATCTCAACTGAAAACAAGTGTTTTCATGATTTTGCACTTGATTTCAGAATACTTTAATATATTTTGGGTTGAGGTCTTTGTTTTCCACAGCTGAACAATGTTTGGTTAGTTCGTTAAGATATTCTCTTTGAGTGGTCTTGTTTCATGATATTTTATGCAATTGCAGAAAGTGTGCAAAAGTCAGTGAAAAAGAAGATTCTAAGCCAGAAGAAGAAGAACTATGAAGAATTGGCACCATTTAAGTATTTCTGTAAAGAATGCTCATTTAAGACGAAGCGTGAAAGTCACTTTCGCAAGCATCAGCTGCTACACACCGAGAAGAAACTTCCTGTCCTTCACTGTTTCAAGTGCGATTACTCAACGCTACATGTGGCACACCTGCGGCATCATGAAGTTAGTCACAACAGCAATGCCCTCAAGTGTTGCTTCTGCTCCTATCGGACGACATCAGTGATCCAAATGAAGAAACACACCCGTATGCGTCACGATATCAAAGATCGCCATTCAAAGGATTCACTACAACACAAGTGTAATCACTGTAACTATACCACTGACAAACAACACCTATTTCAGCGACACATGCTTCGTCACATGCATGTTGATGGCAACAGAACAGGGATGCATGGAATGTTGGTGAAGAACTACCAGTGTACACACTGTACATATAGTACAGACAAGAAAGACCAGTTTGTTCGGCATATGGAGAATGTACACTCGGACAGCAGGCCACATCTGTGTGACCTTTGTGGGATGGGATTTAAGCGGACAGATACCTTGAAAACGCATCGACTTGTTCACCTTGACAAGAGTCAAAGGACATACAAGTTTTTCTGTCCACAGTGTGACAAAGGTCTACGATCTAGGGCTCATCTGGAAGAGCACTTGTCGATGCACACCAACAAACGTGAGTATCTGTGTGAGATATGTGGCACAGCATTCAAGACACGAGGTATACAGCGCCGGCATGTGGCCACCATACACACCAATCCCAGTGGATTCATCTGCAAGCTGTGCAACAAACGTTTTAACACCAAGTATACCCTCCAGCGACATCAAAGGATTCATGAGATTGCAGAACTCCAGGCGCAGCAGAAACAGGAACTTGAAGTGGTGACTGATGTTGGCTACTCGGAGGAGCTCGATTCACTGAAAGTGACACCAGAGGATGGCACAATTAGCATGCCTTTGAACAACCACCAGAGCTTGATCCAAATCCAGCCACTGCTACAGGATCAGGATATGACCCAGCAGCAGGTGATCACAGAGCTCCAGGTGCTGCCAATTGGTACTACACTGGAACAGATGGCACAATCAGGCGACTCTTCCCAGGTGACCGTGCTTGAGGGGGCCTTTAACCAAGAGCAGCAAGGTTTAGAGGTCCAGCTTCAACCTGCCCTCGTCCAGAACGATAACGGTGGTACAACACTACTCTATCTGACTGCCGTGTCCTCGGATGTGTCTTGAACGAAGTAGCGGGGACCATCATTTCACAAATAATACTATAGATCTCATGCACTTGGAAGCCCAGCCATCCGTTCGATTAGATTCTAGAGTCTTCAATACTCTTGCGTCAAAGTAATATACGGTCAGCTGCTGGCATGCCTACACTGTTCAAATTCAGTGCTTGTTGTATTAATTAACCATTAAATGTCTCAGGGATTTGTGTTTATGTGTGAATTAGGTTCTGACTGACTACTCAATGAACTGTTCTACATTTACTGGTTGTCATATATCAGTCGAACAAAAATATGTACGGATATTAATGCATGTTAAGCGTAAGACAATTAAGTGATAATTGTTAATCTTACTGAAATCATTATTTTTATATCGGTAGGGAAGTAGATAATTTACTATTTATTACATTCATGATGAACATTGTACTGAAACCTTATTTATTTCAAAAGAAAACTGATCATGGAAATGTGGTGACATTTGTAATTTTATTCGTGTGTGCCATGTTTTTTTGTTTGTCTTGTGGAACTTATTTAAACATTCTCGCTAGTTGTCAATAAAGTACTCCTGTTGCGTTTCATCTTCGGTAAATCGTTTTCACTTGGCCTTCTTATTTTGACGCAGCTGCAGCAAATCCATCAGTTACTTTAGGGTGATAATGTTTTAAATCCTGATATTTCAATTTCTGTCTCGATTACTTTGGAAACAATAGACATCATCATTTGTCCCAATGTGCCTGATAGTTCTCGTGCTCGTTATTCGAGGCCGGTCTAAGTTTGATTTATTCAGATTTTAGGCATCATGTACCGTAAGTTGGCTATATCTGTACTACTGCCAATGTATGGATTTAAAAGGGAACGTTTAGTGATGGACAACTAACCATTTCAACAGGCAGCATATTCCAGGAGTCTGTTATCCCGTTACTTCTATAATATTGCTGTTGATTATTCTTCATGGACCTTTTTATTTTCTTAACTTGAAACTGTGGATCCTAGTGAGTGATTCATCTGGCTTGTTGATTTCTCTGCAATAGAACATCCACTTGCCATGTTTTATCTGATATGCTATATCCATTCATTTCCCTCAAGAGTCAAATGCTTTGACAAAATCCAGACACACACATTATTCATATTGCCCCCCCCCCCTATATAAAAATTACCGGTATGTCCACTGTGCAATATTGCCAATTGTTGAGTAATATGGGAAAACCTTTAAGGAACCATGTTGGCATGCAAGATATGGCCCATGATAATCGACTTCTAATTTTAGACTTACCTGGTACCTTTCTTGAAAATGAAGAACACCAACCCCAACATTCAGACCACTGAAGATCGGATATAATGGGTTGGCTATCATTTCTTGTAGTTCCGTTAACACTGTGACTGGGTACAGGTTCTGTGGATTTGTTTCGATTCATCTTGGAGAGCTGATTGGCTACATCTCCTTGTATAAATCATAAGCCCATCGGTTTGCTGTCTGTTTGACTTGTGAAGGTTTCCACTGTGTTGTTTATATCTTTTGAATACAGAAGCAATAAAATTGTTTAGCTCATCAGCGTCCTGCTTCTTTATGGTATTGAGACTTCCATCTTCTCTCGCTAGATGTGTGCAATGCCTGTGCTGGTTTTCAATTTAAATTGTGCATATTTATAAAAAAAGCCTTTGGGTTTTTCATACTCTCCTTTGCCAGTTTTCTTCTCAAACTCTTTTTATGCTTTATGACACTCATATTTTCACTGATTTTTTGCTTTGGTGTATATTTTGTAATGCTGTCTCCTTCTGGTGCGTCAACAGGCGAAAGGGCATCTTTCTTCCATCCTCCCTTTTTTCTAGCCTTTGCCATTATCTAGGTTGGTCTTTTTACCTCATTTTCCAGTTGAGTTCTTGATTTGGGAATGGGTTTGTCCATAAAATACTTTATATTGTTCATGAATTGGTGCCACTTTTCTTCAATAGCTGAATCACCTTCAGGGGGTTCACGTCATTGTCAGTGCCTCTTGCTTCATATCAACATGCTCTCCTTTGTGATGTTTACATTTCAGTATTTTATTGACTAACGTCTCTGCGTAGCACATGAAATCGAAGGCGATACAGGTGCATCAAGAGTTGTTGACTGTACCATCCTCATTTGTTATCATCAAGCCGAGTGTATTCGGGTTCTGGTCGGCTCTCTTTGGCGTCAAATCTGTTATAGATCCCTCATTGTTACCACAAATATTGTGGCTGAGTTAGTTAGTATGTTTGTTGGGATTCCATTCTTCCAGTTAACTTCACCAAAGTTGAAATCTTCCAATATGAGAATGTGGTTTGTACTGATTTTTGTGGAATTCTGCATCAGTGATCTCAGGGGATCATGATCGTCCCTACTGCAGCCGGATGATTAATAAACCACACAAATCACCAGATTATTTGTTCCTCTCAGTTTCGGCTCACACCATAGGGATTCCTCAAACTTTTCCTCACCTCCTATGTTGTAGATGGTTGCATTTAAATGGGACCTGGTATGCAGAATCGTTTCCCTCTTGTGTCATCCTTCTAGGTTTATGTGATGATTGTAGCCCAATATGTGGAATTCTTCTGTTTCACTATCATCTTGAAACAGAAGAATAGGCAGAATTTTGGTTATGCCTATCACAGCAGGCCTGTTATTGTGGATGAATGGAGAAAGTTCTGAGTGCTTGTTTAGCAATTAAGGTCTGTCTATTGGCATAGAAATATTTACAGGTGGGAATTTGGCTGTTCCTTATGCATCCTCTGAGTCACTCGGATGTCTCCACAGTGTGACGTCCACTATTTCTTTTCTGCTAATGTACCAGATTCCATTTTTTTTTTCTGTCTGGACTACTTTCATCTTTGCTTCAACTGCGTCCCAAGTTCATAATCCTCATTCCTATCTAGCGAAGACATATATATATATATATATATATATATATATGAATATGAATGTATTTTGCAGCAGAATGTACCATGCTCTTGCTATATTTTTTTGCCTCCCAAAACACTTGTCCCATGGTAGCTTCATTTTCCAATATAACCTACAATGGTCTACTCCTATTTTTTCATCTAATTGTTGTGGTTTCAATGACGGTTAGCTTCCAAATACATATCTTCCTGACATACGGTTTGGAAATTCATGTCCTCGTGCATTTTCCTGTTGTTCATCTTATTAGACGTGCTTTGGGGGATTCCATATATAATAATTTGGTGATCTCTCTTGAAGTACTTATGGTTCTTCCAGATTTTTGTCCTGATATATCCGTTATAGTTGTCCAGAATCTGCTATCAGTTTTAATTTAGTTTCAAATGACTTGACAATGTCGTCACAAATTATCTTTATTTATGTCTCTGCTTTTTCCATTTATAGAGTTTTCATGCCCTAGTCTATCTTGGCTATAATCCTCTTACTGATGGAATTTTCTTTGGGATCTTTTAGGAATCCATAGGAATTTTCTGGATATCTGTAAGAATTATTTGATGTTCTATGACTTATCAACGTTTACTTTGTTAGCTTACTGGCTTGTGATACTTTCTCTTGCGAACGGGTTCATTCGGTTTAGAAGTTCTGTGTAATTAATTGTATGTATTATTGTATACACTGCAAAATAGTTTTTTTGTAATAAATTATTAAACCTAGAATAATAAAACTTGAAAATGGTAGGTTTTCTTCATGTCTAAATAGTTCGTTTAACAATTATTTAAAATATTATTAACTTTGTTCACTTACAATTCGTGGGGGCCTACACTGGCTACTGGTCATATGTAGATGTAGATTTAGACTCGAGGGTGGGGGTGGGGGTGTTCTGAGTCGGAGGTGAGAGGGGTCTAAACCTTACTAATAACTTGGACTAATTCATTTATAGACCTATTACTATTAGTATATATTTATATAAATAAATATAAGAAATTTCAGTCATCCTTTCTTACTGTTTCTATAGTTTCGCATTTAATACTTTATTTACGAAAGTCATCTCAAATAGTATAATAAATTGAAAGGCCGTGATCGAAGGTCAAGGACAAAATTATCTGGGATCATTCATTGTTTACATCGAAGAGCTGTGTTTGTATTTATTTTGCTTGCAGTTTGGCTCCAAAATTAAATTTATCATCTGATTAAAGGACCACAATCAGACTTTCCACGACAAAAACATTTATAACATGCTTAATTAAAGGTAAGCTCGGTAAATGTTTCCAGTCACTAATAGTTTTTTCACTAATTCAAGTAATTGGGATGATGCAAACTTGAAATAAACTACTTAATTAGATCTAGACTAGAGTCTAGATCTAGACTCTAGTTGCTAGATTGAAACTAGATCTACTCTTTGTATTTTACCAGTTTCATTTGAACAGTTAGATCTGGTGACTTGAACTCGTAATCTTATTTCAACTAAAGGCGAAATCGAATTATTTATATACATAAATGATAAACAAGACGCACCACAATGAATGATTGAATGGAAATAAGATTTGTATAAGAATAACTTAATAAGACTTATAAGACATAATAAGTGCTTTCAACTTTGTGGATCATACTGATTCTTGAATGCATGTTGTTGCTATGTTATGACATGCTTATGCTGCGGCCGTGTACATGTGATGAAATAAATTAAAAGTTTCAAATAGATATATTGATAAGCAAACCACATAGTACCATATGAATTCATAAGTTATAATCATATAATGCTCATTGAATGAGGCTAATTCAGTATAATGCTTTAACCACCTGAACCAGACATATGTAAAAGCTGTTGCTATTGGTCTGGACCCTTTCTGCAGCAACTAAAGCTCTGACACATTTTTAGGCATATGCAACGGAAGCAAATCTGACCTACAATTCGGACACACTGCCAGGGAAGATGTTAATGTAGTACTGATATATCATTGAAAGCCATACATGGTAATAATGAGTGACTATATGTCTGGCAATATAATTACACATGTGGGAAATGTACACAACTGGGAATGCATTTTAGGATTGCTTCATCTGTTATGCTATATTTACTGTGTACTTGAATTGTTTATTGCACAATTGACATTTGTCTTGAATATATATATATATATATATATATATATATAATTGCTCAATAATGCCAAGTCTATGCACATGCACTGGTCTTCCACGATTATTGAAAATGGACAATGTTCACAAATTAAATACAGTGAGAATGTCATATGATAATATGTGTTGGATGAACACCAATGTCGGAATGTCTAGTCCGTGACATACCAGTAGTCTGCATCAAACATTTTTAGATCTTAAAGACATGCCGTTGAGAGTAACAAAAATAATACACAACATCTATTGGAACCACAATGACACTTAAAAAGTTATAATCTTGTGGTGTATTTATTTATTTTCAACAATTATAACACAATAAATGACCAGAAAATAATCCAACAGAGAGTGCTGTTTAGCGTAATTAGTTGACATATATTTAGTTTCTGTTAGTGCATCTAGTAGGGGTTTTAAATGTTTTCTGGCTACTTGAGGGTACATACACTTAGACATAATTACTGCAGTATATTTCAATGTTGTTTCATTAGTTATAGCACTGTCTTCACAATGTAGCAGAATTGTTAATTGAACAGTAGCAGTTGATATTTGTGATGGCTTTATTATTGTGCAATAATACTAGTTTATACCCATTCACTGGTCTTCCATGATTGCTGAAAATGGGTAGAATTCACAAAATAAACATCATAAAAGAAATTATTATTAAGAAATAAGTTTTGTTTAAAATGGTAACTACTTAACTGTTATTTAAGAATCCAGATATATTTATGTTTGTGGCTATAGTAGCATTACTTTATGTGCCTGAGTGGTGGGAAGCATGTATATATATATATAAACTTCTTAATTTTTGAAGATATTTTGGTTAATATTTCAATACTTATTTTGCTTATATTACTGGTGCACAGTTCAGAAATAACTTTTGCAAAGTATTGCCATATTGTAAAATCATGGTTATTTAGATTATGGGGGATACACCAACCAAGAATATTGTACCATGCTAATTTATATATGGTAGTAAACCCATCCACATAATAAACTTAAGCTACTTATGCTAATGTTGCAATAAATGTAAATTTATCTGCTTCTCTGATAAAAAGTTTGGTTGTTAGCATTTTAAACAGAGTCCAGTAACAATTATTGATCAATTTCATCAATACAAATCCGTTCAAGGATGTTATTCAATGAACTTCTTAAAGTCTGTGGAATGTCTGGGTAAACACTTTATGCCATCATGAATGACAACTGCAATTGTATTGTTAGCAATGTCATTACATAATAAGTGTTTTAACAGATCAAACAAGTTTGAGTCAGTAGTATGAATATTCAGTAGTATAAATATTCAATAGTATGATTACA
The DNA here is from genome assembly GCA_025642065.1 of Paralvinella palmiformis. NCBI lineage: Eukaryota > Metazoa > Annelida > Polychaeta > Terebellida > Alvinellidae > Paralvinella > Paralvinella palmiformis. Next base: position 104,657 of record JAODUP010000082.1, on the reverse strand, counting down.
CTGTTGCTTGTCTCATCCGTGCACCATTGTCCAATTTAATATAGAACATACAGTCAACATAGTTACATTCATTGTTTTACTAGCGAGTAGTGGCAGCAGCCATTTAAAAACAAAATAACTTGCATTGAAATCATGTGTGTGCTGTAAAAATATAAATCAGTTTTATCATGTGAATTTTTCAGTTCATTTTTTGGGAACTTCCATACCAGTTGGTTATTTGCCAAAATATTGATGTAGTTAAATACGATTGCCATTTAATTATCTGGTAGATAACCAGCAGTTTTGATTTTTGCTAGCCATTAAATGTTGTCTATCTACACTCTTTACACTGGTTATGCATCTGTATAGTTGATACACGTCCTGTACTTTATAACTAGATATTGCATCTTTGTTCAGCATTTGCAGGGAGGCTTGAAACTGAATAATGTCTGTTGGTTGGAAGAGTTTGTTGGTGCAACTTGTAACGAAATATTATGAAATACATTACCTCAGTTATATGCCTGGATATAAAGTATCGTCAAAGTCGCCTACAATCGGGATCAGCAGGTTTTTGATACTGGTGGTTTTGTCTGGCTGTCAAAAATAGGGTTTCAACACATGGAAAAGCTAAATCTGTGAAAAAACATAGACCCCCTAATTTCCATGAAATAAATTGCTAAAAGCCTTTCTTCATTTCACAAATTGGTCAAAAACTCTTCTTCTATTAATTGATATGTATATGATTTATTTAATGTATTGGTCGTATTAATTATTTGAAAATATGTCCACAATCAAAGTACAATATATGAATGACTATAGCTTTAAATTTGGCCACTTACTACATGCTTTAAAAAATTACTGATTTAACCAGTCACATATCTCTCACAAATTTGATGACTGGGATCATCTTTGGGACAGCACAGAAAGATGTGAAAATGTGAAGCCACACATTTCTGTGCCAATTATAATAGGGTGTAATTTCTGGGGACCCAATTTGCTGTGCCGGGTGAAGGTACAAGATATCTATTCAAATAGAGCATAACCCTCGGGTTGACCACAGGTATTATAGTGAGGGGATTATAAGATGACATGACCACCAGTAACATTCTTTCATTGGCTGAAGTTTTATGCATGGTGACAGTGTAAGGGATCTACTCATGGAACATATGCAATAGATAGATGGTCTTGTCTATATCTGTTCAAATAATGCTCTTGCTTTTAAATCAGTGACTCAGTATTTGTTAGTGAATTAATATAGTGTTCCTTGTGTGTTCAGATATTGTTTCTAGCTTTAATTGGATTGTGTGACAATCGGGAACTCTCCTCAGTCAATCATGTATACAGTAAGGGTGGTACAGCCCAAGATGTGATAAATATAATGTGACAATAATATGTGTCAATGATATGATATACCAGCCTACATTACATCTTAAAACAGAGTTTTCATCATGTTGAAAAGGTTTTTAACAGTTTCAGACAGCTTGTGATGTCAAAAAGGTGTTTTGGGCAGATTCTGGACACAGTCATGTCAGAAAGAGGTTTTCAACCATAAAAAACCTGACTCTATTTGTATTATTAACAGTTTCATTACACATTAAAAAAATTCATGCAGTCAGCATCTATTATAATAAAATTGTTCTATTTAAAGCTGACATGTTTTGGTTATGAGATTATATGGTATAAACTAGTTTTATTATAAATATGAAGACGTGCTACTGGGTATGGAAAATTGACACAAACATCTTCTTTGCATATTCATGAAAGTTACAGAAGCTGAAAGAATGTTGAAATGTTTGTCCAAAATATATTTTCCGTGTGGTAACTTATGCTGATGTTACTTGCAGCATAATGAACTTTGGCAGCATTCCCCCAGATCCTTCATTCACACCAGATGGCGTGCTGGATGATGGAACCGGAGCTATGATTGAAGCTTTTCCAGATGATGGAGAGGTTTATCCTCCAGGTGAATTTGTTCAGATTAAGAACTTAATGGTGGATGGGGGAGACCAGTTTGGTGTCTCCTCAGTGGCATTTGATAGACAAGAAGAATTGCTGTGGATGGGAAATGCTGGGGTATGTATTCTCTGACAATTTATAACTGTGTGTTATAATGGTCATGAATGGATGGCTGTTTCCTCTTCACATATAGCTTAGATATAATTCCACATCTCTCAATACTTTTTAATTAAAAAAAATGTAATTGATCTGTGTTGATGTATTAATTTCTGCATGTTGATATGATTAGATATGCTTCAGTTCACATGTAAAAATACCCAAAAGTAGTGTAATCTAATTGTAATTAAATTATCTCATGGAATATAATTACCATTTTCAATTCTATTTTTGGCCCATTAAGGTATGAATGAGGACAATGTATATTGTTGTATCATTATTATTATAATTATTAATATATTACATTTATATAGCACTCTTTCCGTGGTACTGTATCACATGTTCAAAAATGTTTTACATGTAAAAATTTTATAAATACGATCAATAAATGCAATAAATACAAATACTGCTGAATACTTATTGCTATGGCAGTACAACAAGATCAGAAGACCAACATGAAAAGCCTCCTTTTTATTTTAAGCTTGTGCAGTAAAACGCAATTCCAATGTTTGTATCCACTGTGATTCCTATTTGCAGCATAAAGCTGTCATGTCATCTTGGTGGACACACCATACTATAGTTAACTGATGTTTATTAAATAGTTAAAAAACACAAATATAACATACTTTATCTCCTAATTTTTTTATATATATTTAACCGAAAAATTTAGATCTTACAGTCTAGTCTATTATAGCATGTATCATACACAATAGGATCTATATCATTGTTATTTAGAAATATGTTTGTTATAAATAAAGTAGTATGTACTATATATACTCGTGGATAAGTCACACTTTTTATATACTCCGAAATCGATGCCAGAATCGAGTGCAACTTATACGTAGGTCAGACTAAAAGGGAAGGTAATATGTGGCATAATTTAGGGGGAAATACAGTAATTTGTTTTCAACCTTAATAATGAATATGTGAACAATAAACAAATTTATTAGGTGTATTTTCTCTGTTGTCTTTCAAAGCCAAACTTAGTCATGGTAACTGCCATGATTATTTAATCCGATGGTCTAACTTGTGACATGATCACTAAGACATGTTGTTACTATCGAAATGTGTAATTGAACGGAACAGTAAATGAGGCCACTCAAAGAATGACCTATAAAAGCCACATCAAAGGAAAATGATTACAGCAAACACTCTCTGTTAATTACTTCCAATATCTGGCACATGGGAACTACTAATAAACTACTTCAAACCAGGGTTAAAACTCGTACTGGAACTCGTGCTTTTTCAGTTGTTGTCTGTTCCCAGGGATAAAACTCATGCTAGGACTCGTGCTTTTTCAGTTGCTGTCCCTAATCTTTGGAATTCACTCTCTGAACAAGTCATCAAATAGCATAGTTTCTTTCCGTCACCATTTGAAAACTCACTTTTTCAGACTGGCTTATCGTCCTAAGTTTCCTTTCCATCTGATCGTTGTTAATGAACTTTGACGAACTATGAGCTTGCCCAACCCCTCTACTAGGTGCGCCATGAGGCTCGATTCTCTTCGAGGATATTGGCACTATAGAAGTTTTGTAATTATTAATTAGTTTTCACAGTGGGTGAAGATGGCCTGGGATTAAATCGCCATCATTACCAAATCTTTCAAGAAATGCTCTATCAGCAAAGATTTAGATTGCATGGAAGATGAAGTATTGTGGGCTGAAAGGTATGACAAATCCGATACTGACTCCGACAAAGAAGGCGACAAGATGTATGATGACACATGAACAGATGTTCAGTGAAGAGAGGGATGATAATGAATTTTTGGGTTTTGAATCAATATTGCTGATTTTAGTGCGTCTTATACGCCGGTTCGACTCCTGGAAGGCTTATTGGTCCTAGAAACAGATGTGTCTTATATGCTGGTGTGACTTATACGCAGGTATATATGGTACCTGTTTTATTATTGTTTGAGTAAAGAAATTATTCAACTTATAAAATATATATAATATATAATAATGTTCAAAATGGCAGTTTTTTACGTGGCTGGCAAACTCAAATGAGGAAGACGCATATGGTTTGTAATTTATAGCTTCCCTACAGAGATTGATTCTAAATAAATTTTGAATATATGGAGAAAACCTTGCCAGTTGCCTGGCTGGTTGAGAAACTTCTCATACTATAGTGCCACGGCCGAGGCGCGAACCCGCAATCTCCCACACAGAATGACTATGTCCATAGGTAAATAGTCTCACGCTTTACCCATAAGGCCAAAGAGGTGGTCTATAAAAATATGGACATAAGATAGATAATCCAGTTTTCACTTTTAACCCCAAAACATGATCCATCAATTTCTTTAGTTAATCTAGAATCATAAGGCATAGGTTATAGAATAATTACCGCTGTTTACTTATATTTTCTTTGATTCCATTAAAAGTAAAGTGTAAATTTTATTTTCTATTCCAGGGCCATGTTACATCATACTTTAGCCTAGAGATGCAGAAGTACACTTCATTCCAAGCTCATGAAACAGACGAAGTTCGTCAGTTGTTGACAGTTGATAACAACGTTTTGGTCCTGACCAAAGACAACCTGCGTATTATCTCAAAATTTGGCCGTCCACAGCACAAACATGTGTATGTATTCCTTTCAGTGTTATGTTGTTGAAATTTAGCCAGAATTCTTGTCCTATTTCCGGTATATTATTGTTTTGAGACTTCCCGAAGAATTGCCTACACTTTGTTTACTTTATACAAACTTGGTCTGGATACCTTAATCATATACTCAACTTTTCTAAACACATTGTTTGGCTGCACCTCCTTGGTCATTAGATCTTACTAACATAGATCACATCAACACCATTTGAATCTCTATGGAATATAATTTTCGTATTCCATTTAGAAAACATTGACAAACATTAATATATATGTTTATTGAGACAGATACAAGAGTTTTCCATATTACAGGGTGCTTAAAGTTACCTTGTTTCTCTTTAACTGAATGACACTAAAATTTATTTTGGATTCTTTTATTATATAAAATGATATTTCCATATGTGTTAATATGTTTTGAAACATCATGTTTATATGTATATAGAGAGGGAACAAACGTCATCCTATTTGTACATATTGCAGGAGTGACAATCTATTTAACATGCAGTGTATGTTAGAGAGTAGTTCCACGTCCGTTATACTTGGTGGCCATCAACCAGTTGTTATTGAATATGATCTAGAAAGTAACAAAGAAATCAGACAGGTTGGTGTTTAATAAACTTCCACAAGTTCAACGCAAATATTGGACACATGTATGCACACATGTTTATGTGTACACACGCACACACACACACACGCACACACTGAAACAGACACAGATACCTGAATGATAATGCATGTTGCAGAAGAGATTTTAGTTTATCTTCAGTTTGTGTGATTCATTGAGATCGCTTTCTGGTAAGACGAAAATTGCTATCATTTTAATTTATATTGTTATTGATTTTATATTTTGTGTAATTATGTGATCTCTGTATTCTGTCACAACACATTAGTATAACGTATGGGACAGAACCACTGGCTAGTCTGCTAGTTTTATGCCATTTAAGCAGCGAGGCACATTTTGCAATATTTTTGGTAAATGTGTGTGTGTGTGTGGTTATTTTTCAAGGAACTAGCAAACATTGCCTTCACTAGTCTTGCTGTTTAATAATGATATGACAAAGATCTGCCTCTCTATATATTTACACCATATATTCCTTACTGATGTTATTACTGTGTTATTTATCAGGTTGAGGTGGCTGATCCAGGCTGTGCCATACTGCGACATTCTAGTCATTATATATGTGCAGGAGATACTAGTGGAAAGGTGAATTGATGGAATGTTTTATTTCTAAAAGAAATATTAATTTGTTTAGTTCCTAATATCAAATTGATATTTCTTAATTGTTTTATGATCAAATTACAAATGCCTTTATGAGTCATTGTTTTATTCATAATATAAAATTATTATTATAATATATATATATATATATATATATATATATGTGTGTGTGTGTGTGTGTGTGTGTGTGTGTATGTATAGTGAAGTGTATTTTTTCTACAGTGATGCAAGTGATGTAACCTATATCTAGTTTGATGAGGGTCTCAGTCTGAAAATATATCCGCATATGAAATATACTGATTCAGAGTTAATATTCAAGACAGAAACTATTTTGATTATTGATTCTTGAAAATGTGATAAATTCCCACCACTACCACAACCAGTGGTTGCTGAATTAATTTAATCATTATCATCAGTAATTTCTGCCTTTCCTTACACCAAGTTTTCATAAATAAATTATATTGTCCAACTTGGGAAAACATACTGGAATTTGGATCTATCTTTTGATGTGTTTTAATAAATTGGCAAATAATTGTTAATTTTCCAGGTGACATTATATGACCCTAAGTCACTAGGTAAAGAACATGTCTTACAAGCTCACAGTGGCACTTTGTCTGATTTTGATGTTCACGGAAATCAGCTCGTTACTTGCGGGTTCTCAAACAGGTAAATCCTTATGGACACATGTCTGTTTTAGAACTGTTTAGCATTTTGTCATCATCTTAAATTTGGATTAGTGGCTGCAAAATAGATATTCGGGTCTAATCCGTTTTACTCTGATATGAAAAGATGAATCTAATATGTTTAAAGCCTTACTTGTGGAAATTTGTCTTGTCAGATGAATCACCAAAAAAACTATTTATTATCCATCTAATAAAAGAACCTCCTTTTGATAAATTGCAATAAATTCTTGTGATTTCCTTAGAATTTTTCAGATTTTAAGCCTCATTATTTAAATTGTACTTCAGGATGGGAAACTTGACTATAGACAGATACCTTATGGTTTATGATCTACGCATACTTAAGGCTCTGCCACCTCTCCAGATGGCTGTGGAGCCGATGTTCCTGCGTTTTGTGCCAACATACACAGACAGAATATGTGTTGTATCACAGGTGTGTGAAAACTGCCATAACTGTAATGCATGAAGTTAAGATGGATTTTGGGAATTTGTCTTGGAAAAACTATTTATTTATGTATGCAATAATTGTTTGTATGACAAATGGCAATAAGCTGATGACTATTCACGGTTCAGTAAAAGTTTTGGAAAGTAATGTGCTTTTAATGAAGATATTTATATATGGACTTGTGAATAATTACTACCGTATATACTCGTGTATAAGTCAGCCAGGCAGATAAGTCGAGGTCAACTTTTGACCCTGTAATTCTTTCCTCAGGCGTATGCTCCATATAAGTCGAGGTCAAGTATTGGCTTAAAATCTCTCAAAATCTGAATCATTGTCGTCATTCGCGAAAAAGCTGTCCCAGTCTTTTCAAACTTATGGTGTCAGCAAGTGGGTCATAAATATATCAATATCAATTTCTTTACCAGCAGCTATACATACACACACACACACACTCTCGTGAATTTTGCTTTGATGTTATAACTAATAATTATTAATTAACTGTTTCACAGCAATGTTTGCAATGTGAACAGTGATTTCTATATTATCGCTAATCATCTGGAGGTACCGGTAGTTAACAGCACGTGACTATCAAGTATTATTACATAAAGACTGGGATGTTTGTCAGATCTAGATAACAGTTTGGTGAAAATTAGTCGTAATTTATTGAATAAGACTAGTAGGCAAATATCTAGCGGTTTTATTTCAAATATGGCTCACACAGATGTGCCTGATTGTAACTTTAGTTGGCAAGTGTTATAAATTCATTGTTTAACAGTGCACGACTATCTAGTAATATTACATAAAGACCGGCATGTTTGTGAGATCCAAATAACAGTTTGGTGAAAATTAATTGTTATTTATTGAATAATAATGGATTAGTAGGCGGCGACTTGTGTGTCGCTGACCACGTTAAATGGTGCTACCGTCTCCACTGAATTACTAAAAATAAAGGGGGACATTAAGGACCCCTGAGGATGTAAAACACTCGGGCAGTGACCACCCTCACCGTATTTCGGCTCCATCTTTCTGTACTGCTCCCCTGTGAGTGGTGGGGGGAGGAGATTTCTCAACCACTCCGACATAGAGGCTGTGCCGAATAAGCGACAGCCCGGATGGGACTCTCCCTGAAAAACAAAACAATTAGTAGGAAACGATGTGATGATTTTATTCTGACTCTGGCTCTGGTTGAATCCTATATTGTTGTGTGTCAAGGATGGCCAAAAACATCTTTCCTTCAGCTGGTAGTAAATATGACACACGTATAAGTCGGGGGGTGCTTCTGGGAACTCCCTTTTCCCTACCCAAAACAATTGACTTATAAGCGAGTATGTACAGTAATATATAATCAAGAAATAGTTATTGGGTATTTGATGCAAAATAATATAAATATATCTAAATTCATATAGATTTGGTATTTAAAGGTTGGTTTTGGTTTTGTTGTTCGGGGAGAATCCCCAGGCTGTCGCTTAATCAGCACAGCCTCTATGTTGGAGTGGTTGAGAAACCTACTCCCCCCCACCACTCACAGGTGAGCAGTACGGAAAGATGGAGCCGAAATACCCTGAGGGTGGTCACTGCCGGAGTGTTTTACGTCCTCAGGGGGTTTTTAACGTCCCCCTTTATTTTAAATAATTCAGTGGAGACGGCAGCGCCATTTAACGTGGTCAGCCACCCACGATGTAGTGAGCCGAAAAATTAATCCCTGGAAAAGTTTCGACCTCTTACGGGGTTCGAACCTGCGACCGTTGGCACCAAGTGCCGGTGCTTAACCACTAGGCCACCGGAGCTCACTTGGTATTTAAAATATTCTATATCTCTTTATATATTATTTTAGAGCTTTATGTCTAGTGATGTCTAGTCCATATATGTGAATATGATTATGTCTATTTTAATGATGTTTTATTTTATCAGACAGGACAGTTCCAGGTTATGGAGCAGGGAGCCTTGACTCCTTCCTCCATGATAATGTACCACGTACTGACGGAGGGTGCTGCTATCACGGCCTTTGATCTTGGTTCATCGCACCAGGTTATTGGTTTTGGTGACTCGGGAGGTTAGTGTACGGCACTGTTCTGCGTATGGTTTGTGTCTGGTACGATGTCCTGTCTAATATGCTTACACTCCAGATGCGCAGAATAGCCGTATGGTCAAACTAGTAGCGTGGGCGACCACAGCCTTCTCAAGCTGAGATCTAAATCCCTGCCCTAACTGTGTCTGAAAGGTGCTTCATCTTTCGCTCCATCTCACGGCCTTTGGAGGTTTCTTGGTTCATTTAGCCTTCTGTGTACACAAAAAAGTGTTTTAAAATAGTCATATTTTCTCAGTACACCTATAAGACAGCTGTTGACAAATTTGAAATGATTGATTACAAATCATTTCTTTGTTTAGTCAAAACGTGTAATGAAGCATTTTATGAATGCTCGGTGCTTTTAGCCATATCACTTAATATTAACTATGTACATGATATACGCATCAGTGTATATGCGCTAAAAGATTATTATCTTGTGACATACAATTATCCATTATTGAAACAGTCCGATAAAAAGTATAGTTTGTCCATTTGGACAATTGGCTTTTTAAAACTAACTTGCCCCTGTCCTACTGGAATCCTATGATAACATTTTATTTTGAAATCTTATGGCGGAAGAATTATAATACCATGGAATTTACCAGCCAAAACCTGAAGATGATAGGTTAGTGTTGTGTCTTAGTGTTTTATTGGAACTTTCTTGTTCAGTTTACGTAACTTTTTTCTTATGTCATGACAAAATCCAGGAACAAATCACCTCTCTAATTTTAAGTAGCTTGCGTGTATAATCTCTCCCTAATTTAGAGCTGCCTGTAGTTGATCCACATAAAGCATTGATTTACTTTATTTTATTCAAACTTATTGATCAAATTAATTTGAATTTTCCATCTCAGGGTTTTGCACTCGAAGTTGAACAGTTTTCATCAAGTAATCTTACATACTAATATAACAAATATTATTTAAAAAAAGAAATTGGGGTAAGTGACAATTTCCCAAGACAGTTTTATGTTCAGAAATTTACTGTTATGTCAGTCAGTCGCAGTTTATTATCTAAATATTATCATTCCATTGCATTGTTTTTTTTAGATGACCAACATTTAAAAAAATTATTGTTTTTGGCATGCACATTTATTTGCAGATATCCCATGTTTAATAACTTTACATTTGACAGTTAATAATTTACCATTTGTATGTGTGCCTTTGTCTGATTGTATCTTGTCATATAGTGTCATATCGTGTTGTATGTAACATTGTATATACAATATTTGTATGTCTGCTTAGTATTATAGTACATATGGATGAGAGAAGGTATTAAGTTAATTGGTGTAGAGTCTCAATAATCAGTTAATTCATTTCTGAAATAATGTTTGGGAGAATATCTCGTATTTCAGTTAAACTAAATTTGTGCCAATTGGAAGTTGATGATATATGAAGAGAATTAAATAGTCTTTTTAATTTTTTAATATTTATTTATTGCAGGTTATCTTCACCTGTTTGGATCCGGAGAACAACCTGTGTTTAATCTTTACTCACAAGAAACAGAATTCCCTTCAGTACGTGCTCTCTCTACTTCATAATAAATGTCTCTTCGCTGATTTAATTAACTGATGTTTCATTTAACGAAGCCGTTGTATCAGTTTGAGTTTTGTATTTAGGCGATTTATGTTTAAGGGTTTCCCTGTCATTATATATTTTCTTGGTTAAAGTATGAAGTTCATGAAATGTGCACTGTATGTTTTCAGATTAATTCCTGGAACACTTATTTAAAATCTTATTAGAAAAAAAGACAGTGTAGTAATTGTAATTCATATTCCATATATTCTGATGGAAAAATTATTAACAGAAATTAAATATATTCCATATGCTAAGAAAATTATGTTGTCCCAAAACATGAATCCTGATTGTTTTTAGTTTGTTGTAGTTGGTCATACTACAGATATCCAGATTGTGGGGGATGAAATGAGAGAGTCATCTGTCTCTATGTCATCCTTTATTAAGAGGCTTTCATCTAATCAGCTCATTTTTATAGATAAAAAGTCCTGAGATGAGCATCAATATTAAATCTGTTTTATTGATATTTGGACAGTTGCTGAAAGTGGAATGATGTCCCAATGGACATCTACTTGGATTTCCATATGCTATTCTGTTGCTCTCAATGTTTGCCCATCTCAGATAACGAATTAGTCTCTTTGTATAGCTGTAAATATTGCAGCAGTTCGATTTTGTACAAATAGTATCCATCCGAGTTCGAATATATGTCGTGATAACTGACAATGAAAGACATTATTAGCCTTCATGATATAGTTATACCTACCATGCAGTCCTTGTTTAATCCGGCCCATCATTACAAATGGGAGCATAATCAGTTATGTGCACATACGGTCACAAACACACACACACACTCACAAACACACCATTTTATCTTTATCTTTCACCAGGTGGACCATCCAGCCCATTCCTTCAGTATCACCGATGAACTCACTCCTTTAGCCAGTATTCCAATGCAGTATCCAACATCGGGAAAGCTACTCTCTGATTGGCCAGTGGAATTTTGTAAAAGAGAATACAGGTAATAAATGTTTGTTTGTATGTTAGCATCTTGTCTATGAATCACACTGATTTGTCTTACTACAGTCCTGCGACAGAATGTTATGTGATTTGTTTTGCTTGTCTACAGTCTCTGACTGTTTGTTTTGTCAGTCTCACTAGTTCATTCAAACTCAAAGTTTGTTTATCTGTTTATTTATTTGATATAGTTTTTGTTTACTCTCTGTGGATATGAGGTTCTATGAATTATACAGGTGTTTGATATTTATCTCTTTAAATCTGTAGACGTACGTCTATTTGTTTTGTTTTATTTCTTCTTGTTGTTCTGAGTGCAGTGTTGTTGTTTTGTTTTAGACTGTGCAGTTTTTAGAATTAAATAATGAAATCAAGTGAAATATTTCTTTATAATTCTGATTACTGGTGATCATAGATTAAAATAGGTTCTGATCATTATGCTCTAAATGTCCATGTTGTAGGTTTGAATCTGACTTATACCTGTGTTTGTGGGATGTTTCTTGAGGAGGTTACCCCTCAGTCACATGTTCCTCGTGCAATGAGTGCCAAAACTAACAAACTACTCACTGATCAACTCATTCTGGGGGATGGTGTTCTTTCAGAAAGCCAGCTCGTATAGATCCAGAGATCCTACGAACTATGAAGATGGTACAGAACGTTGGCTATGCTCCCAATCCTGGCAACAGGCAGCGTAATCAGATCCCATATGTACTGTCTACAGGCAGCCAATCACAGAGCAAGTCAAATGTACCAGATTCACCTCAGGAGAGAGGTACTCAGCTAGCCATTGTCAGAGTATTATTTCACTTCTTTTGTGTCTCACTGAATATTGACTGATTAATTTTTATCTGTTTGAATATTGATTTCCTAGGTAGCACATTGCTTCAGATAGTTCTTCCTGTACTTCTTCATCTTCTGTTGGGATATTTGTCTTGTAGTCTACACTTTCACAAATTCATTAAATATATATATATATATATATATATATATATATATATATATATAATTTCTTTGCTAGTCCTTTTAACTTGTAGTTTTCTATATTAAGAGTCAAAGTAATTGGACTCCTGTTGTCATGTATATTTATTGTTGTTTATTGTATTAATTACCATCATTAGATATAACTTTATAGTATAATACACACACGCACACACACACACATGCAGAGAGTGTGTGTGTGTGTGTGTGAGAAGAGAGAGAGAGAGAGGGGGGGGGCACTTTATCAGAGAGCATTATTTGGAATGCCTCATTATTGAAACATATCCATGAATATATTTTTATATTTCTATTTTCAGGTGAAGACCCATTCCTTGTTGTAGCCAAATCATACAGGAAAGTGGAGATAAAATACTCCAAGCTTGGCGTGGAGGACTTCGACTTCAGACACTACAACAAGACCTACTTTGCTGGGCTCGAGACACACATACCCAATGCCTACTGTAATGCCATGCTGCAGGTCAGACACAATGTCGATCCTTCCTCTTCTAGCTCCCTAGCACATACTACACTGTTAGCTACGTGTTGGGCATCTCTGTGGCTGAACTGGGAATGTGATTAGCCGTATACTTCTGGCATGGGAGTTCAAATCGCTTTGCCTCGTTACATTTAGAGGTTGCTTGGCCCATTTAGTTTACTGTGTGGACAAAAGTTACTGTAAAAAACTCAATATTTATTTTGACAGTTTTCTGTCAGTAATACATGGTTATTAGTTCCACTGAAATATGATTATTTAAGTTTTATTGTCGTGAAAATGATATTGATAATTTTTTATGATCTTGTCTAATTTTATCCATTTTCTGGCACATAAATTCAACAAAACGCAACATTTATGTGTAGAACCCTCTTTAATTAATACAGGCAGCATACATTGTGTAAAATTATACATTAAATCGTTTAACCGACATACATTATGAAATTCTACGCATTACATATTTTATTTATGACATTTCTTTATTACCATATTTCAAAGTGAGTAACTAATATAAGCTAACTACAAGAAATTATGCTAAATGTTAAAATTTGTGGCAGGTGGGAGGGAAACTTTTTACAACGTTAACACTTACATGCGGTGTTAACAATATACTGGAACCAAAATGATCCAGAACTTCTGTTCCTTATACTTATATATATCAGATATGCACACTGAACTGGGCATCCCACATGAGCATTGAACCAATTAAAATGGTCTGGATATCACGGGCTCCACCCACAACACTGTGACGCCACCGCATAGCATACCTGTAATCTATATAGAGATATTGCTATTCAGGAATTTATCCCCATTCAATGTTTAGAACGGGCAAAAAACATATTTGCTAAACTGATCTGATAGGATTAGAATGAAAAATTATTATTATCTAGTTTGTGTTACTTGATGATGCAGAATTTTTCTTCCAAAAATTTTCAACCTTCATTTATCAGTTTGCCGAATATTGAGAAGGAAAGCTAAATATCTGCGTTTACTAAAATTTTGTTGTAAAGAAACATCTAAATTTCCCTTTGGTTACATTTATACTACTGTCTACAAGATATAGATGGCTTGTTTTTCTCTGCCAACACTAATAAACATGCTATCTGTATTTGTTATGTTAGCTGCACATATCTTTATTTTAATAGTAAGTTATTAAATATTTGAAATAAGTTTAAATCTGGTTTGTGGTCATTTTGAGAAAACATTCCACAAAATTGTGGGACAATAATTGAATTATCAGTACTTCTTACCATTATTGGTTTACTTATTTTGTAAAACAAATTAAGTATCCTTTTAATATTGTGAACTGCTGGTTTAAAATATTAAAAACCCAATTATTGTACGGAATTGGTTTTACCGTGTTGAAATATGATTCAATATTCTGATTTAATAATTTACTATTTTTAGGTTCTTTATTTCTTGGAGCCACTCAGAGTCTCTCTACTCAGTCACCTGTGTAGTCGTGAGTTCTGTCTTTCTTGTGAACTTGGCTTCCTGTTCCATATGCTGGACCTGCAGAAGGGAAAGACGTGTCAAGTAAATGAAATCATCTGCTTGATCCATTTAAAATTAACATAATACATAATTAATATTTATTTAGGCAGTTTTTATGCTAGGTATTAAACAGACGTATAATGTTCCCATTTCCAGGCTAGTAATTTTCTGCGAGCATTTCGTACAATTCCTGAGGCATCAGCTCTCAGCCTCGTTCTCAGCGATACAGAGGAATCAATGGGTAAAGTTAATTTGCCCCGTCTGATACAGAACTGGAATAGATTTATCTTGCAACAAGTGCACAGCGTAAGTAGTAATTCCTGTCCATTTGTTTCTAACAGGCATGCCTCCATTTGTATATGATCGGCGTGCTATGCCAGCCATGTTAAAAAACCTGCCATTTCGACCATTATATTATTATGTCAGGAAATTATTGTTTATATTAAATAGGGGGGGGGGTCATTACTGGAGTGGCAACGGGAATATAATTAGTGTTTGTACATCATTTGGATGATTCCATTAAAAAATAATTTTATCCACCAAAAATCTAGTCAATACTAAATGTTAATGCAGACTTAAAAAATACGCTTCCCTTATTCATTTATTCATTCCGTTGACATGTGTGAAAGACAGGATGTCAAATAGGGGGATTAACCAAGAAATTCTTGCGTATTGTGCATAGGAACTGCTAGATGCTGATATGTATCAGGATACGGGCCCTCTCAGTCCAATTCCTATATCGCCAAAAGCTGTCATGGCGGACAAGTGGAATCTCATCCCAAAATCTAACGATGGTGGAGATGATGATAGCAAGAAAGATGATCACAAGGAGGCAGCACCTAACAAAGGGGACAGCTCGGAGCAGGAAGGTAGTGCAAGTGATTTGAAAAAGAACAAACAAGTCAGGTGGGATGTTCTCTAGAATAATAAATGTTAGATATATGATGCGACAGAAGTTAAGTTCTGATTATCAATTATATCTGTGTAATTAAATACAATAATGATGACACTGTGATTATCTCCTCAATCTATAACAATAATATGCTGACAGTGATTGACGTTTTGCTAAACTGGCCATCTGTTTAGATGTTCATAATAATTTTTTCACAAATATTTATAATCAATCATAATAAAGGAGCTGTTATAATTGTAGACTACAGTTCTCAGTGCATTGTAATCTAAATATGGTCTGTTGCAGTTACATTTTGGAATTACAAAATAATACTTGCTCTAATTAAAAGTTTTTTTAGTGTTGCGTAATTGTTATTTCAGTACATCAATATATTTCGACCCAACTTTTTCTGTAACTTGTTTAGGTTATTATATTTAGATATATTTAGTTTATATGCCTTAATTAGTATGATCTACCCTTTTACCTGTATTACTGGATATACAAATAGTTCTAGCTCTGTCCTGGTGTAGAATATTCCAGATCTCTAATGAGGTCATGTCATCAGGTCAATTTGACTCACTTCTGTTCAACAACATTAGTGATTGTATTGGTGTAATTTGGAGAGTGAGTGGCTTGTTTAACCTCAACATCGATCATACCAGGGACATATGGTGCTGGAGGTGACTCATTTGGGAAACATCTCACAAACAAAGGTATTAGTCAGATTTAAACACATCCTGGGTGGTCGCTGTCAGCTGCTCTATCCACTGTGCTATTAGTGTGTCTTGTTTCCTGCATCGGGTAAAACCATTGATGTTCCGTTATCTTTGATATGAAGCCAGCCAAGTAGTTAGGTATCGGTGTGGACCGCTATTGTCATGTAAACGGATTCATTAGCTCTCTTTATTTTTATGAATTGGCCGTGTTTTAACGTCTTCTCTGGCAAGAGTAAGAAAAATTTATTTAGAGTCGATAAAAGCATAACAATAACATTAGTGACAATCACTGTTACATCGACGTAGAGTACCACAGATGGAGGAGTTGTGTTTGTATGTGATGATGTGTCAATGGCTCATTTATAAGACATTTGTAAACCTTGATGATGCCAATCAATAGATATATAGGACAGTTTGAGAGCCTGGAGATCAGCTGCTTGGATCCTCCAGTAACATTAAGACAACAGCTGGTTATCATCATGAACAGACAGATGATGATCTTAACAGTTGTTACTGACGATTCATATGAAGAAATGATATTTGGTGATGATGAATTAAGGGAGAAATTAGTGATCACCTTCACCGAGGAGATCAGGTGCTCTGATGGTGCAATGGTTAGAGCACTGCGTGGCAAACCTCCAGGTTATGGTTTCGAACCTGACTCACGTCTGTGTTTGAGCAATGTTTCCTCAGGCAGTCATCCCTGCCCAATTTGTTCCAGGTGAGATCGGATTAATCAATGCTATATAACTCAACTAAACTCATTGAGGAGATAGCACAAGAACATGGCATCATTGATCATGATAAGATTTGGTTTTGTTTGCATTTCACCCAAAATATAAAGCACTGATTATAACATAAACACTGAAATGAAATGATTAGAAGATTGCTGGGCTACCAAAGGATTTGCATTGATGATGTAATTCAAGGTTTGCTATTCTTGCTTGTCGGCATAGATTCCAAGCTTATTTCACACACTTGACGACATGTAACACTGGTATTATGAGAAAAGTTTCCTTCAGTAGATGAGGAATTAATAAAGAATATAATAATATTTTTAGTCATGTCTGAATGCACAGAATGGTAAGTACCAGCATGTCCCATATCAAAGCTATTAAATTAAACATATTAATTGTCTTTTTGTTACTTCCACAGTGGTAAAGCAAAGAATTCCGTGATCAAAGAACTTTTTGGCTCAGACATACAGAATACATTTACCTGTCGCTGCGGTGAGAAGATGGTCAGAGAGATGACGGCATCTGTATTTGATCTGAATTATCCGGACATCAAAGGTCGTGCCAAAGGTGATTTTTTTTATCGTTTGAATATAAACACTAATCGAATATGAGTGCATGTATTGGGAAACTTTCTGGAAAGAAAATGGTAAAATACTCTATTGCCAAAAGAAAAAGTCTTTGTGAAAATTACGTTTCAGTAACGTAGTTGGTTATGTCATTTAGTCTTTATTTAGAAGTCATAAGTTTCCAGCTTTTAACTGAAAAGTAAGTCTGGTCCATTAAATATCATAACCTCTGACCTGGAGAAATTGTGTCAATGTATGTTTGGATCATAAAAGTAGAGAAAAAAATTCAAACAAATATGACTTTCAAACTTATTTCACTTCCTGATTCATGTTTGATTTCTTTAGGATAAAGTTTTTATGTGAATATCAAACATATTTGCTATTCATATGTTTGTGATGAGAAGAGGCAAACATTCCTCAAATGTTTGTGTAATAAAGTAACATTAATAAAATATCCAGATCTAATATCATGGATATCTTATGAGGAAAAAGAGGGTGCCTCTGTAGTCTAGCGGTAGCGTGTTGGACCACAGATCACTACCACCTGTGTTCGAATCTCGGCGTGCACATATCTGAAGGTTGTTTCATCTTTGACTTTGCTTCATGACCTCGGGAGGTCGCTCGGCCCATTTAGCCTACCTTGTGCACATAAGTGGCCGTAAAACATCGATCATCATCATTATGAGGAAAGAGTCTAAAAATATTGCGCCGTTTTTTAATAACTCAAAAAAGAAGCAGAAGATTTTGCTTTGCTTCCAAAATCCATCAAAGTGAAGTATGTAAACTCAACCATAAAATGAGTGACAGTAGATTAGACAGATATTTTGCTGTTTGCTATCAGTATCTTTTATATTTGTGCGGAGATAACGTCTTCAAAGTCTTCAATCATGTTTTATTCATCCTATTTTACGATGTTTTCCTTCTAGATGTCGGAGGTAAGGAGGTCAGACAGGAGTACACATTTGCTGAAGTACTACAGCAAAGTATGTGTCTGGATCATGCTACTCAAGCGTGGTGTTCTAACTGTGAGAAGTATCAGCCTCATGTATGTAGACCTTTAATAAATAGATCATCATCATCCAAACTTCTTACATACTGTTTACTACACATGTATAAATAATATGTGGTATATTTGTTATTTGACACACTGTATACAGTTTTATCATATTTTTATTTCTCTGTTTTGGTCTTTATTTGGAACTTTTGTTGAGCATTTAGTAGAATGTTTTCACATTTATTTTGTGTTATGAGACCATCTCCATGGTATAACTGGTAGTGCAGTTGGTCAGAGATCTCTACCACCTGAGTTCAAATATCAGAGTGGGCATGTCTAAAGGGTGTTTTATCGTTCCCTTCACCCCATTATCTTTGGATGTCTTTTAACCCATTTAGCCTACCATGTGCACAAAAGTGGCTGTAGAATATCAAACATCAAACACCAACATCATTTTGTGTCATCAAACCCCAATGATATATATATATATATATATATATATATATTCTCTGCAACAGATTTATTAAATATCTTGGTCATTTGTAAGGTGCATAAAAACATTTGTCTGTTTTTTTACCTTCAGCTACAGACAAAAATTGTTCAGTGTCTACCTGATGTATTGTCATTAAACTGTCATTTAGAGAATCAACGAGAACTTGAGTTCTGGCAAGTTCAAAATAAGGTCAGTGCGCACTTATACTCTTACATATAGGTATGCTGGTGTGACAGGGTCACTTCATATAATAAAATTCATGTACTGTTCAGTAATTGATCAGTGATAAGTTGAGTAAATGATTAATAATTCTGGTAGTGGTCCAGTGTATAATCCTAAATATCTTCTTCACTGATATCAAATATGTGTTTTTAATCATCGTTGATTTATTGCTATATGACATATTAAATAAAAAGGATTACTGCTAGATTAACATAGTTAAATATTCCATCCATTAGCAGCAACATTTCAGACTTAAGAAGATAACATTAAGTCCTCTTGGTTGTACAACAATTGTTTTTAATTTGAATTGAGATTTTGTAAATAATAAAAATTGTGCTTAATACCTCAAACACAGAGAGTTGATTTTTCTCATTATTGTATTAACCGGAAATTCCATGTTATTAATTTTAAAACTTATATGCAGTAATGGGTGCATTTAAAATAAATGAGAATTCAGTTTTTGATATTATTATAAACAAACTCAGATAATTATTTTTCCTTTGGGTTGTTAGATCACATGGTTTCTGTCCTTTTATTGTTTTCCAATCAAATTTAAAACAGGTCTTGGCATCATTAGTATTAATTTATGCTTTGTTTTTTGTTGTATCTAAAAGTCGTAGATAATTGAATATATAACAAATTCTATAGTATTTATAGAATGTTATTGGCGTGATTTATAAATGTTTAGATTATCATGTTGTGTTTATCTAACAGTATAAATATGAAATTTTTCATCAGAAATTAATATAAATCGCTGTCACACTGTCTAGGCCTGTATTTTTTGTTAGATCCTTGAGCAGCGTAAAAAAGAAGAAGAGGCAGCAAGTGGAACATCATCGTCGCATTCAAAAATAAAATACTGTCGCTATGGAAACAAGTGTAATCGACCAGACTGTAAATTTAGACATGTTGTTGCTGATAGGGAAAGGTATGTATAGGATAAAATTATGTTTATTTGAATGGTAAATTACCTGTATCTGTTTCTTCTGGCTCTGTACCATTAAAAAATCCTTTTAGTAAATTCAGCAGGTATGAAATATTAGCAATGTTACATTGACGGATGATCATAGTCACTGACCGTAATGTTCATGAATTAATTATTTCATATTTCAGTGATAGTTATACTGAGTCAGGATATTATGATGAACCTGCTTCTGAAATTTCCTGGGTTCCTGTTGGACTAAAACTGAAACTGACTGAGGAAGGCAAAGTAGAAGCAACAAATTTGGATGATCCAGTGAGAAATAGTCATTTATATATATATATATATATATATATATATATATATATATATATACACACATGTATATTTATGTTGATTAAGAGTATATTAGTATTAATAAAGCTGTTTGTCTTCATGAAGTACTTTGTTGGTAATTTTGCTTATCAACATCTTTTGGTTTAAATTACTTGACACTTGTTTCTAATTGTACTAAACATATATTTACAAACTATCATCAGCTTTGAGACCAATTATCTTAATAAACCATAGACAAGTGGCCTTCTTCCCATTTTTTTATTTAAGCAATCATTAAAATGGAGATGCCAGTTTTGTCTGGATTTGTGGAAGTCAATCTTATAATACACTAGTTATAATACAATAGTTATAATACAATAGTTATGATACCATAGTTATAATACCTCACTGTGTCAGAGTTAAGGATTGAATCAAATCAAATTGTTTATGTTTGTTGAATGTTGACTGAAGGAGTCATCCTCAGTCATCTGTCCCAACCCCTGTACTAGGTGCACCAATGAGCTCAATCATTGTCAAGGACATTGGCGCAATAGAAGTTTTATAATTATTATTATTATTAAATGTGATCAATAAATAACAAAAAATAAAATACATGGATTTGTGGATTTTCATGTTTTTCTGTTTCTGATCTTTTTCTCCGAAAATACTCAGTTTTTCAAATTTTGTGTACAAAGTATTTATGTTCAGTTTGAGAATATTGATATTATTTTAGTTACCGTCTCTGTTGTAAAGCTAGGAACCTATCTTAACAGCACACTTTGTTTAAGCACCACCTTAAAGTCTGTTAAGATGCCACAGAATATGATGGTAAAAGCTCATTACATCAAATATATAAGGACGTACAAAACTACCAGTGAGTAATTAGTGGGGTGTTTTCTTTTTTGGCAGAGAATAATTGTTAAATAAATAATGATCTAAACGGCATTAACTGTATTTCCAGAAACGTAACAGGATTATGTAAGATATATAGCAGCTTTTATAAAATTGGCGTTACTGATGGGATAAAATAACATTGTAACCAGCGTGCCAAGTTCAATCAAACGTCATTTAACAGTAAACAGATATTTCCGGAAGTTATTCTTTGTCAGTAAATATTATTGAACATGTTTATTATTGTAACATTCAGCATGATTCAGTTAAGTTATTGAGTGTTACTTGCCATGAATGTGGAATGCTGGAGAAAATAAATGTTTGTCAATCTTTGTGATTAATGTCCTCCGGAAGGATACCATTTAATGTGTTTGTGGTCCAGTTAAAACATTTCTGATAGATACATATTTGAACTCTACATTATTATATGAGTAAGCATTACATTTAGGCTTGGAGCGACCTACGTTGTGTTATTCACATAATGATAGAAATAACAATTTTTTTAAAATTTCTGTAGAGCCAGATATTGTTGGAGTCAGATGATCCAAATACCATTTACTATGAGGTCATGGTCACGGTGGCTTACATCAAAGACAGCAAGGCTGCTGGCCACCTAGTGAGTAATGTCAGAGTATCCGAACCATATCATCAGAGGAAGGAGAGAGTTACCTGTACACAGTGGTATCTGTTTAATGATTTCTCCATCACTCCTATTGAGAGGGTGAGTGTAGGTTGTACTGGTTGATATTAATGATCTTCTGCAATACATTTATAAAAGCAATTATCTAATTCTGAAATTTTCTGGGTTCCTGAAGGAATACTAAATTGAAACCGACCAAGGAAGGAAAAGTTGAATCAAATTATTTGGGCGATCCAGTCAGCAATAATCTACTCAGTTTTCAAAATTTTGCTACAAAGTATTTACACTCAGTTTCAGAACAGAATAGTTGTATTTCTTAGTTAACATCTGGGGGTGCCTCCAAGGCCTAACTGGTATCACAGTTGACCACAGATCTATAGCACATGGGTTCAAACCCTGGCTGAGCTATGCCAGAAGGGTGTAGGTTACTCAGCCATTTCACCTACCTTGTGCTCAAAAGTGGCATTTATATTTTTACAACACATTTAGTTAACATCTGTGTTATCAAACCAAGAACCCATCTTAACAATGCACTCTGTTTAAGCACCACCTTAAATGGTCTATTAAGATATTATATAATATAACACAATAAAAGCTTATTATGTTACCATATATTGTGAGGTATAAGCACAGGTTCAATTGTCAGTAATCAGGTACTGGGCTTATACCACAGAAAGACCCTCAACTTGTTCCCGATTATCAAACTTTCTGATAGAAAACTGAAGCACTCAGATATGACACATGTATAAGATGATCCCCTTCCTGGACTTGTTACTTTGAAGTTCCTAATTATGAAGAAAAAAAATGAATATGAATAGATAACAGCTTTTATCAGCTCTGTATTTATTAATTCTTGTAATTCTTGTGATGTGAATTCTTGAGAGATGAAACACAACAGTTCTTTGATCGTAGCTAATTAGATTCAGTCCGACTCGTACATGACCTCACCATCTTCACCCCACCCTACAAAGTCATCATCTGCACATGTGACTTCAGTATTTATTATAAACACAGTGTCTTATGTAGTGAAATTTGTTCAGACAACGCCCAGTACACAGATGGGATTAGTCAATCTAGCACAATTACAGCTTAAACTTGTGTGTTTAAACAACACAGAATCTCATGCATATGATATGTCCCTGGTAAGTCGTCTCTCAGCCATATGTCCCAGGTGTGGACCAGTGCTGAAGCTAAGCAAATCACTCACTCACTCACTGTCTCATTCCAGTGAACAAGGTCATCCATGTAAAGGAATTTCATCATTAAATTTGTTCATATATAGTACAGGATTCTATAGTAAATGTAGATGTTGTTGTTTGAAGGTCACTTTTGTGCACATGGTAGGTTAATAAGATTTGGGTTTGAACCGAGGAGCTTTAGATCTGTGACCGACACTACCAGTCAGCTGATGGAGGTACCCTACA
The DNA here is from genome assembly GCA_025642065.1 of Paralvinella palmiformis. NCBI lineage: Eukaryota > Metazoa > Annelida > Polychaeta > Terebellida > Alvinellidae > Paralvinella > Paralvinella palmiformis. The sequence continues at coordinate 81,260 of JAODUP010000082.1, read as the reverse complement.
GGATTCCGTAGTGAAATATCACGTACTGAGCTCTTTAGTGGCTGACTTTAAAATAGTGCAATGACATCAGCATTTAACATCATCAGCTACCCACAATATTATCAGTTGAGAAATTAATATCTGAATTAGTCTGAAGAATTTACTGCACATTTTAGAACTACTACCACGTGCTTAAACTCTAAATCATCGAAGATGTGCAATCATTTAGAACACATTATCTAGTTCCGCTGATGTTTACATTTAATATTCAATGATCCATACCTGTGTATTAATAAATAAAAAAATTCTCTTTGCAGCAAGAAGCTCTGAGTTTTAACTTGAGCTGGAAGTTACCTTGCGTAATTTATTTTGCAAGAAAAGATCTCCTGAACAAATACAACCACCTCCAAGGTAAGATGATCCATCTTCTTGTAGCTAGTGTATTTGTTAGTCTGGTAGATTCTTTGGAAATTTTTTTTTTATCAATTATACTATTAGTGTAAATTTAAATACATGTTCAGTTACTATTATAAATATTTATCAGTCGTGTAGTTGATTCGAGTCATTTAACCTCGACGCTGATTTTGTCTGGGACGTGTGGGCAAGGGGCAACTCGCTCAGGAAACATCCCACAAATAAGGGTGTAAGTTGGATTCAGACCCACATCTTGGAGGTTTGTGGTGCAATACTCTAATGATTGTGCCACTAGAGAGCCTACTACCAGTTATGTAATATGTGGAGGTTGTCCTGGTTAGGTTTTAGTATTTTAAGTACTGTCCTGGTTAGGTTTTGTTAGTATTTTAAGTAATGTTCCTGGTTAGGTGTTAGTATTTTATGTAATGTCCTGGTTAGGTGTTAGTATTTTAAGTAATGATACTAATTTTTACAAAATGATTTTTTTATACTTCCAGTGAGGAACCCAATTTGTTCTGATTTATTATTTATGAATGCTTCCTTGGTGACACCAAGACAGAAGCATGTCACCTTCATTCCTCTAGATGAGGATGAGCTACCTCAGGAAAATGACCTTGTTGGGCTTGATGCAGAATTTGTCACTTTAAATCAGGTATGTTTGTAGGAAAATGGCAGCCTTATTGACTCACTCATTTGCTCACTCACATATTCACCCACTCATTCACTGAGTGTTGGTGTGGCCTAACTGGTAGCAGAGTTGGCCACAGATCGCTTGCACATGGGTTTAAACCATAACTGGCCTATGTCTAAAGGATATTTCACTTCACCTCATTCATTACATTTGGAGGATGCTTGGCCCATTTAATCTACAATATGCACAGAATTGGCTACAAAACAGCAACATTTACTCACTCACTCACCCACTAACTCACCCTCTCTTTCTCACACAAATCATCAGTGTTGACAATCACATCAGTCTATATGTTATTGTGTGATCTGAGGTACGTATTTTCTACGTCTTACGTCAGGTAAACTAACTGCACCAGAGAGAGAACTCTGTCCTCGTACTGGTATGCCATATCCATGAAGGTAAAATAGCAAACTAATCCATGACAGGTTATGAGTATGAATCATACTGACTCCCTAGCTGTCTCTCGTGTTTTTACACATTGACTGGGTAGCCTACAGTTAGTATGAGATGAGTAAGTTTTGGGCTCACAATATCATCTTCTGGAGGGAATCATCTCCCATCCATTACATCCCTGTTGAGATTAGGTCCCAGGCTAAATAAATCAATCACCGATTTCTAGACTTAGCGCATCCTTATTTCCATGATTTTATTATTATATTCATGGAGATTAAAACCTGTTCAAAGACACTTTATATTCTGACTCAAGGCTAAGCACTTTACTCATACCTATGGACCTGTATAATCTATCATTTTCATCAACACTGAGGGATTTTACTGTTTCTAGGCATACATTATAATCACAGCATTAATCTATCAGTAGCTGACCAAGTACGTGTACTGGCTGGGAGCCAATCACTCAGCCAGTTGAATGATTTGAGGAAATCGTTTTTCAACATTGAGTGAACAGATTGTGGTATTAGTGTAGATTTAACATTGACACAGACAATGAATGGATGTAGATCACTTCTGTAGTAACTATTGTCATTATCCATGCGTTTTTGTTGTCAAAACGCATGTACAGAATTCTGTGATTTGCTAAAAAATTATTTTGATAATATACAAAAGCTGTATTTAAAAGAATTGATGCTTCTGTGAATCAAAATTCACCACCAAACCATATATATATATTAAAATATATGGAGTCAAAATAAATATTTACACAGATTTTCTATCTGTCCATGTGATGTTTGTTAGGAAGAAGCAGAACTCCGAAGCGATGGCACAAGATCAATGATCAAACCTTCTCAGATGTCTGTAGCTCGAGTGACTTGTGTCAGAGGGTGAGCTTGTTATACTCCAATCTGATCATGTTTGTTAAATTTGAGCAGGAAATTGCTTCTGGCTATAAAGTTGTTATTTGTCTAGAAATATGAGTATCTGTGGTAGGAGTGAGTGGCTGAGTATCTGTGGTAGGAGTGAGTTGAGTGGCTGAGTATATGTGGTAGGGGTGAGTAGCTGAGTATATGTGGTAGGGGTGAGTGGCTGAGTATATGTGGATAGGAGTGATTGGCTGAGTATCTGTGGTAGGAGTGAGTGGTTGAGTATCTGTGGTAGGAGTGGCTGAGTATCTGTTCAGGAGCAAATGACTTTAGTAGTTTATGTACTGGTGGAGAAGCTAATTTTAAAGCTAGCATTGAGATTTGTTGTTCGTCGTTCTCCTATAGAAAAGGTGTATTGGCTGGTGAACCATTTATAGATGACTACATCTCTACACAAGAGCAGGTAGGCTAATTGGTTTGTTTTTAATATAGTGTTAGCTTAACATGTAGTAGTAGTAGTAGTAATAATAATAATGTAGATTTAATAAAGTGGCCTTACTAGCAGCAGCACAGTTGCAGGAGCCATTCAAAGGTGATGTACAGTGATGCCCAAAGTATGATCTGTCTAAAACCAAATAAGAAATTTGAAAAATCAATGGAAGCAATCTTGAACAGGTGAGTTTTTAGAGCGCTTTTCAAGAGATGACACACTTCAAAGCTCCCCAAAGCGAGTGCTGCTTCACCGAACATACTGTCGTCGTATGACTTCAGCCGAGACACAATTACTGGCAATAGTGTCCGACAGGATCACCCGCGAATAACACCCACAGTATTATTAGAATTGGTCCTACCAAGTCGCTACACACAGCTTAAACAATGTAGTGGCTAATAGAGAGATATCTACTTTCTTACAGGTAGTGGATTACCTGACCCAGTTCTCAGGCATTCAGCCGGGCGACCTCGATGCGGCCATCTCATCCAAGCATCTCACCACTCTGAAATCCACTTACCTGAAGCTGCGTTATCTCGTGGATGCTGGCGTCATCTTTGTGGGCCATGGACTGAAGAAAGACTTCAGGGTCATCAACTTAGTGGTTAGCTAACTTCCTCGTCATCATCTTGCCATTTGCTAATCGCATCAGTTTCAGGATCTTTCAGCTCGTTCGGTGCTAGAATACAGTATTTGTTGTGTCTGGAGAAGTATTAATTTATTTCACGACATTGTGCATCTTATTTTAATACAGGTTCCCAAGAACCAGGTCATTGACACTGTGGACCTGTTTCACCTGCCCAGACAGAGAATGATCTCCCTGAAGTTTCTTGCCTGGCACTTCCTTAGTAAATATATTTTCCATGTGTTGTTCAATATTTTGTTCTGGCAATCTTTACAATAAGATATATTTAACATATTATACACGAACCTTATCGTGTGTTTATTTAACAGTCATTTGAAGCCTTAAATTGCAGCATAATGAATTATTCAGTGTATTTGTGAACGTACCCATCAAGATTTATCTAGATAGTCATAATCATATTTGAACATTTCATTGTACTTCTATATTTATGTTAACATTCCTCAATACTTCTTGGTTCTCGTGTATTTGTAGTAATAGTAACCCTCATAAAGATATGAAGTACATATGTTATTCTTTGTGTTTGAATGCCTAGCAGTCGCATCATGCAAATCATGCAAATCATCGCCCACTTGAAAATTGATTCGTGTTATTTCTTCAACAGCCATCAACATACAGAGTGTCACGCATGATTCTATTGAAGATGCCCGTACTGCACTCAAACTGCACAACAAATACAAAGAGATGTCGGAGAATGGCCCGGATTATGTGCGCCAGCTGATAAAGGAGATGTATGACAGGGGAAGGAAGCTTCAGTGGAAAATTGAACCCGAGATAACGGAGAACATCCAGAAGAGTGGCGAGCATCTGACTGACGACAAGGAGAGGGAGACACAGGAAAGAGACTTGGTTGGCATAAAGAACAAGAACAGCTCCTAGTGATATCATCTCTGCATGATGGGATACCGTTATTGTAGAAAGATTGTCAGAGTAGAATATTGCCAATCATTGGCTTACGAATCTCGGTTTTTGTTTCAGGCACTGACTGTTTTGTGATCTGATGTTGGGTCTGTTTGAAAGACCATTACAGAAAGAGACCAGCGTGTTCATGTATCTTGTGTTCCTTTCATATGTAACATGGATAATTTAATATTAAAAATAATAATAATGCGACTCTTTATACAGCTGTATTCATCAATTTAGAGTTAATTGCCTTACAAAATGTTGTTTCTCGTGTATACATATATTATTATGGTCTATTACTATTGAAAAACTAGAAGCCAGATTAAGTTTTTAAAAAGAGTTTTGAGACTTGTGACAAGATATAACGTCTGATAGGCTGATCTATGCCAATGGAGCTGTGTACTGGAAGGACGTAAGGCTCTCATTTTAACAGATTCTCGAGTGGGTCTAGCAAATACAATAATGTCTACACACATGTTAATTTACGCCTTGTTATAACTTAGTAAATGTTCTATCTAGACATGGTGATGTAGTGTTTTATTTATGTAAATATATAGTAAAGTGGTCGTACTTTTAAGACGAGTCTAATTAAATTTTTTTATCAAGATTTCTTCCTTGGAAATAAGAACATAATGATTTTGAATGTGATCCAGATTTGTTAAAGAAACATTAATTTAACTGTCATAGATAGATCTAACACTGATTAAAGTTTGCCAAGTGTAAAAATGTTGTATATCGGATTGCAAAAAAAGACATGACGAGGTCAGGTTTAAATAGCAATAAGACATAATTTAAAGGGAAAAAATAAGCAAGTACAAAAAAGTTCTTTTCAGTTCTGAATCAGGAAGCAAACTGTGTCTTCCAAATTAAGCTTACATTTAAAATCACTCTTTCAAAGCATCTTGAAAGCTGGCACTTTTCCAGAAAAAAATCCTTTTAGTAATTGCTCCATTGCCAAATACCCAATTTAACTTGCCAGGTAGCGCTGATTCGATTTCTGGGGTGTACACCAATCACACAGCGCTATCAGGATCACAAATTACAGCCAAATCGATTGCGGAGTTCCAACTAAACAAGTGACTTGTACAACTTAATTTTGCTTCGTTTATATTCGAGGAAGACATTCACAGAATTGCATACACACTGCTTAAATGTAAGTATTAAATGTATTTTTCATGATTTTGAATGGATGAGAAGCATAACAAATTGATGTATCGACATCTGCTTTTCACGATTCACCGGCTCTAGCCAGAGCATGGCGCCCGCCCGTGAACCGAGTTTAATCTCCTGAACCCTGTCAAATATACAGTGACAAGTTAACATTTACCGTCATTCCTCACGAGTGAGTGATTTGCTTTGTCGTCATGACGACATAGCTATTGTTGCAAACAACACCCGTGGTCATGCATTCCACAATGTGTTCAAATGACAAAAGTTATTTAAATTTTAAATATACACCCCCTGGGCATTTGCATGGATCTATGCACTCTAGTATAATGCACGTTGTATCTACATATCTACTGTAGGTACAAATGGACATTACAAAGTACACATGTTGATTTTATTTCACTTTATTTGGTGAAAAAGTATACATGATATATACATGACAAATTACATACATACAAACTCTTATTTCTAATGTGGTCCTTTTAAAAGAAGAAAAGATGCAAGGCAACTTGCAGCGGTCATTTAAATTGCAGGACTAGATCAACAAAAACATTGTATGCAATCAATAAATCTCGAATAGAAATAATATTTAAATGGAAAAAACACAACAACGCATGAAATAAGGAATTTGTACGTAACGCAAGTTCCCAGAAATAGATGGTATATTCATTTATAATAAACAATGCCGTAAATGATACAATGTTTCGTCATTAAATAAACGATCAGTAAATAAACAAATAACTACAAAACTGATGTTGACTAAATTTAACAACTACACTAAATAATAAACAAATAAAATTGAGATGAAACCTAATCCAAAATGTCCCATTAACTACTTCCCGTGTAAAAAAATTAACTAGAACCCAAACTATTCGCTCTCTAGGTATCCTGCAACATAAATCACTTGATCTTGTACTATGATTGTTGTGCTGAACCATTTCTATTCGACTTTTACGTATATTCGGGTGCACTACCATTGATGACATTATACATGCTACCGGGGTTGGGGCCAAGTACATCTGAAAGTACTCAAGTACATAGTTTTTATAAGTACAAGTATGAGAACTTATTTTATCAATGCACTCGATGATGATGATTGATGTTTTACGGCCACTTTTGCACACATGGTGGGCTAAATGGGCCGAGCGACCTCCAAAGGTAATGAAGCGAATTCAAAGATGAAACAACCTTCAGATATGCCCACGCCGGGATTCGAACACGGATGGTAGTGGTGATCTGTGGTCCAACATGCTACCGCTAGACCACAGAGGTGCCCTATCGAATCAGTGCACTCGAATACAAATATGAGTACATTTAAAAATACTCTAGTACGAGTACAACTATACACAGGCAATAGAGCACTAGAAACTATCCAATTATGTAATCAAACCACACATGAAAACATCTACTTGTACCAGGTTTGAAACACTGTAGGATCCCAGAACAACATGGTTAGATAATCCACAAGAATACAGTATCTCTTGAAGTGCAGTTCCAGATGTTCTTCAAGGAACATGGTATACCCCATGGTGAGCCACAGCGATGTATTACCTATTGTGCTTCTCTGGTTGAATATTTCAGTATAAGTGATTTTTGTTTCCCTTGGATTGTGTTATATTATGAATGGTTAAATCTGATTGAAATTAATTAAATATATACTAATAATATGAAATTTTTGCTGGATTAATAATTGTATGAGTATGCCATGGTTGTGATATCGTTATGCATATGTCACCACTGTTGGCTGTGTGTTATGAAGATAATAAAATTTATATATATAATGTTTGGAAGAATTTATTATAAGTATTGATCACATTTGTATTCAACAACTAATCATTCAATCCACATAACCGGTATCAATGTCCAATTTTTAATTCAATAAAAATCACCAATTACATACAGTATTATAGTCAACAGTAAATTATCTCATAATATTCTGTGTTGAAAGCATAGGCACGTGTAAATATAATTCAGAAAAGAAATGTTTAAATTTATTTATTAATTAAGCCCCGGTGTTTTAATTAATAAATAATTTTTTTTTAATTTCTTCTGAATTCTAGTTACGTGTGCCTATGGTTGAGAGAGTTCATAGTTCACCAGTTTATTTTTTGAACAAAGGAGGTAATAAATTGGTCCATGCAAAGCAGATGAACGCCGTTTGCTCCACCAAGTGGCTCCGACTTGGGGGAGGGGGGGGGCTTTGCGTTGTAGGCGTCTGTAGTTGTTGGCCTGTCCATTTTTCTCCTCGACAACAATACGGGCTGATGCGATGTGGTGGGTTCTGAACACCTCATTGTCTGACATGGGTCTTGATGATGGTATCTTTTGAGGCATATTCAAATGTATATTTTCTGGCAGAAGATCTTCTATTATGAAACCTTTATCTGCCATGATTACCATACCCGGGTCAACTCGTGCTATAATGCCTTCATTCATGGTTATATGTCTGTCAGAGGCACGACCTCCCCACAACTGCGATACAAGGTTAACAGTTCCATTAGGTGCGACTCCAATCAACAGTTTAACAGTGTGGTTGTGCTTGTAATCACTCCATGTCTGCCACTGAGCAACTTGTGAAGATGGCTTCTCGATGAAGAACTCTGTACAGTCTAGGACTATTTGAGTATTAGGGAAGTCCATAAAAGCACGGGGTAATTTGTATAGCAGTTTTTCTTTACTTGGCCATGGGATTAACTCCTTTGAACAGTAGTAGATAAAATTGATCCATGTTGTAAGGATATGTGATACTGTTGATTCAGATATTTTGAATATGTCAAAAGATGCGAGATGAGTAATGCATCTGCACATTCCTCAGATAGAGATGCTGCAATCCTTGTGCAATCAGAAATATCTGTGATTTGAAGGTCGAGAAGACGTCTGCATTTTACTTCTTTGGGTGGCTTGGATGGAAATAAAGTTGGTAAATTGGAAGAATCCAAGTTTACAAAGTGAACACTGCAAGCACGAGTATTGTCATTGATGATGAGGTTTGCTCTAACATTTTGTAATTGCCTTATCCAGCCGTTCCTTTGCTGTTTGTCTACTGGAAGTCTGTGAAGCATCACCTTGTCACTGTCAGATGTGTAAAGTGTAGTATTGTGGCAGTTGGGCACACAACAATACCCCCGTCGACTGCTGTTGGTCTTTGATGTAGGTACAGTGTCTGCACTGCTGATGTGTTGAGAATCTTACCTGCAAAGATGAATCCAAGTTAGGCCAATCAAAATATAGTTCTTGAAATATTACCATACTATTGACGGAGTAATTTGTCTTATCAGGCAGTGAATATCAGCTGATATGTAAATGAGCTACATCTACATGTACTAAAATGATATGGCATGGTGTTTAACATGTATAGGAGTATGACCAATTATACCCGTCCGCAACTAATTTAAAAGATATCTGTCAACATTAGAAATTTGTAGAGTGAAGATGAGCAACATCAACATTATCTATGACTGATGTAGCAGACACAGAATGATGATAAACCATAGTTTCTCTGAGTCCATTACTTGATGGGGGGATACAATTGGTGAACTTTTGTACCCCAGTGGTGTGTACAGTCCCTCCACATCTAAAATCAATCTTTGTCCAACCTCGGAGATCATATTTACAAATTTGGTGTGAAATAAAATTACCGACATACCTACCCATCACATGCATTCTTTTTGTCTACGATGCTGCAGACACGATTAACAAGGACATCCCTGTTGCCAGTTGTTTTTGCACCATTTTCTCTTTTTACAATGGAAGTCGTGGACCAATCCACCACATCTGGTAGACCTACTGATGTTTAACTGATTTTACTATAACGGTATGGGCAGTATTAGCCAACTTAACAGTTGTTCAACTGCTTTGAAATATGAACACAACTTAGTACTCTCTTCAAAATTGTGTGAACAAATATTTACAATTAACCGTTTTATGATCCAAAAACCGCGCTATGTAAGATATCACTTGGTAGATTTAACATTCTAATGAAGAGATGCTCCCGGGTGAAATACGTGCTCTGAGCTACGTGACTTAATCCCACGTGTTCAAGCGGCCGGTCAACTTTTTGGTGAAAAAAGAACAAACTTCAAACAAGAATTATGATTAAATAAACAGCAAGGAACATTTTATCTATGTCTGGAATGGCAAGGGCTGACCTAATTTATTCAGAAAATGTGTATTTAATAATCCAAATCCAACCATCCGATGGCTCAAACATGCACAGTAAACAAAACGAGAAAAAGGCCAACTCAGACATGGCCTTCGCTGTCATGATCGTGTTCCTGGGCATATAAAATAAACTTTTCTCAGTGTAATGACATACTAGACACATTTAATTTGTTCAGCACATTCTATTGATTAACTTGTGTGCCTACATGAATGGTGTCGAACTGATTTGAACGAGAAAGAAGGAAGTTTTGTGGAGCTCTGATTTCCCCGCAGTGCCAGCTTATGTGCGATCACCAGCTGCCGCTTGTTTATACACCTTGGAAATCGCGACAACGGTGCTGCCACCTGTTCACCAAGTGGTGAAGCACTCGATCTGGCAAGGGAGCTATTCTTATAGCAGCAGTGTTTTTTTCTGATGTCACATCCACAGTTAAGGTCATTTATGACACATAATTGAATCCATGCCATTTCTCTACTAAAATAACATCGCCACTAGATTATCCTCGTGTATGTATATGTGTACTGGTATACTAGTCAACAGCGTTACCTGGTTTTGGCACCTTATAAACATATATTATTATTAATACCCTAGGCTTACCTTTGTAAACCTCTTGATATTCATCAATTACTGGAATTTTTTTAACTTTCCCACATTAATGTAGATCCAAGTTAAAAATAAAAACACGCTGAATACAATATCAATCAGTAGACCCTTAACAGACAAAGGTCAAACATTATAGGTTTTATTTACCTGACATCAGTTACAGGCACACGTTCAGATCAGTAATAGAATAAATTTCCTAGAAATAGTTCTACTTCACAACAAAAAAAACAACTAACGTCACTTCTAGATTTCAAAATATATACTACAGCAGACACAAAAAGTCTCCCCCTGTTGGTGGCGTTTATTGATTATTATTTTAATTACTGTCTAATAAATACTGTCCACGTTGATATTGATGAGCCACGGTGACAATAATGATGGGCAAAGTAAACAAAACCGACCAGGTCTTGTACAGACACACACACACACACACACACACACAAACTCCGTTTGAAAGATAAGGAATGTTAACCAAGTAAAATAACAAATAAGCTGGCATTAAGAGAGAAGGAAACAACACCAAAGTTGTTATTGTGAAGTGAGTGAATACGTATTTATCAAAGCTGACTAGTCGCAGCGAATAAATAATGACACTAAAAGTGGTGCGTACAAAAAACTGGCAACAATATTGTGACAATCAATTGTACAAACTCTTTATTCTGGAGGATCCGACAATAACGAGTTCACGTGTTCTTTAAGTATGAGAGGAGTGAAGACAAAGTCGAGCACAGCTGGATTATCACAATGTCTAAATATACAAGTGTGTTTAAATATTATTAAGTATTACTACCAGTGGCAAGGTCTGTTGATTGGGCTAAGTAATGGAGACATGTTCAACAAAAAGCGGCGAACATGTCTTAAAAGTCGGAAACTGTAACAAAACCACAACAAAATGGTCCTAAGTCGGCGAAATCTTTGTGCAAATATATTCTATTGTGGTTGATAACAAACATCAGGTATACTTCATTATAAACCCACCAGGATTGTTGATAAAACTGTGATGGACAATATATTAATAATGATTAATAATCATTTCTGAAATTGAAGCGTACTGATAACAATTTTACAATTACACTGCCATAGCTGGAACAGTACTGCATTGCAGTAATATTTACACACTGATGTCACACACACACACACACACAACATACACTTAATATTTATGACAATTAATTGGTAAATGTTAATTTGGCTTATGCCAGGCAGCTGCCCCTGATTAAATAAATCTTTCCAACGCAGTAAAGACTCATAAGTAATTACATGATGATGAGTATAAATACTAACCATAGGAGCACAAACACGAATGGACAAGGAGATTGCTAACTGGCTTTAGAACAACAATAAGGAATAAAACCTGACTGGTTGATCAACAGTTATTGACAGCACGGAAACACTTTTCACCACAAACAAAACATTATCACTATTAAACAGAATGAAGTTTCTCTTGCATACAGCTCAAACACAACCTGATCATGGACACCACGCCAATATGTACACCCACTGCACGGGTGATCTGATGGTATTTTGAGGAGTGAACTCAGTAGTCAGGGATTTTATTCACATAGTCGCTCTGAAATTCTTTCACGAAGACGTCTATTTGGAGAAGCCAACTTTCTTCATCAATGCCTTGGTGGTGATCGACTTCGGTCGTTCGATGGGCAGCCCAAGAGCACGGTCCCAGATTGTTGATGCCATGCAGCCGAGAGCTCGAGATACACCAAACAACACAGTGTAATAATTCATCTCCATCATGTTGTAGTACTGCAATAAAACATGTGACGATTATAGAATAACATCCAGTAACGGAACAACATATGTACTATTTTGGTTTTGTATATTGATAGATACCTACATGTACAAATACGTTGTTCAGATACATTTGCATATAGATCTAATTAGATAAAATTCATTTATCTCACTTTCTTTCAGTGACGAAGCTACCCTTATTTTCACACTCATATCCAGTAGATCCATAACCCAATCCAGGAATGTGGCACTGCCAGTCCGCAGAGTAAATGCCCTTAATTTTTGTATGCATTCCTGTGCTCTGTCAAGTGATGGAGGTGCTTGCGACTCCTTTCACTCAGTGTCACTGTTGTTAATGATACTAGCTGTGCACCGTGGAGTATACTCATCTAGTATCTCTCTAGCTGGATGATCCCAGTCTGCAGAACGCTGACAAGTTTAGACCCGACTATCTATACCTAACAGCTTCTCATATTCACAACTAAACAAGTCTTTGGATAACTGCAGCATAGACAAAGGAATTTCATTATCGTCTGATGAAATCATCTGCGGATTCATTACTGGAGTACATGCACAAAACCAGCCTTAGTGAAGCACTTCTGGATAGTAAGTGGTTCCAGTAATTCCCTTGTTTTACCGACCCAGTATGTCATATAGTAGCATTCAAGTAAACAAACTATAAAGACATCTGTATAATGTAACATTTATAATCGAACTGACATGTTATAGAACTAGACATATCATTGGTAATTTAGTCTCAGCACTTGTGTTATTTCAGTCATTCACTATTTCGTGAGTAGGCAGGAGCATACATCACACATTATATAGTATTTGTTTGGACTGCTTATGACCCTGGAGCTGCCTTGCCCTTTCTATAGACGGTTTTGTTTCATGATGGATGATAAATCAGGCCAGTTTCATCCATGCTGAAGATGTCATGTGGCCCTTTTCCATCATATATCGTGGGCAGCTTTGACTTTCAGTCAGTCACAACTATGTTATCCACCACTTTCATCATTCACAGTCCCAAACACGATGTTGTTGCATTTCATGACTGTAGTCAACCATTTGAAGAATGGAATGTCCCAATGTTAAGACCAGCAGCAAATTTGAGTGTTTGATGCTGAATCAATGGCCCACTGGCTTGTACATGCCCTGTGATGGGATTCTGAAACCACTTCCATGTCAGGTCGTTGATGTCTTTCTTCCCAGCCTTGCACTGAATGCATCGACCATGACTGGGGGTACTTCCACTATATTTCACCAAAACCTCAGCCTTATGCTCCACAAGTTAATGTATTTTGTCTTAACTCGCACCAAATGTCTCTCCAACTTGGCATGAATTAAGGTTTTATCATACATCTCCAAAACCTTCACTCTGTTCTAAAGTCAAGATTTTGTCAGATTTACGAAACATCTTGGAATCCATACACGATTGTCGTTTCTTAAAATCACACGGTATGGTACGTCAGCAACAGAATGCACATTGGAATACCAAAAGAATAATGTGATTAATTAAGAAATTTATATCCAAATATTTGTAATGATTACAATTCTTAAAATGACACTTTAAACAGTTTTAATAGATGTTCAACCAATGACAATCAGCACTCACTCGTGCAAGTACTTTCTTGGTCAAATTATCACAATTGGCAGTTGTTTAACAGGTAATATTGGTGGTCGGGACCATTGCAGCATACCAGCCGGTGGCATTGAGCAGGTGGCAGCTCTTAGCAGATCAGGTGGAATGGGACTTGTATCAGGACTTGGGAAAAGTGGCTTTTGATAACTGGTGGTACTTCCAGACAGGTGACATTTCAAGCAGATTTGACTGTGTTTGTGTGCGTCTTTAATCAAAATTATATACACATATGTGGAAACATATACAAATCTGTGAAAAGAATCAAATAAAAACAGATTGAGGTTTGTTTGTAGGGAATTTTTCCCTCTAACCTAGATTACACTAATACAAAATTTACCATCCATAGGTATCACCTGGTTTGTGGACTAACACTTTTCTAGGTCAATTTATAATTGTGGCTTGTAGGTTATCAAGTCATCATCAAAGATGAAAGCATTGGTGGCTTTAATTCAACCCACAACTCAATAACTGGTTGATATATAAATTTACTGACCGTTCGATCAATCGACAGAATGATCAGTTCATGGTGATCACCATTCTTGGCTTGTAAGGTTCAGCTGACTGATCTGGGAGGTCTGAATTATAATCTGATCACCATAAAATACCAATACCAACCTGCAGTAACACACCACTGTGGGCATCAACATTCGGCCATGGGTTTTTCACTTTGCCGAGTTCCAGCAGAATGTCGGGCACAACCTTGTACAGATCTGATACCAGCTTAAACATGGGATCTTCAGGTAGATGTTTCAGTGCAAATTCACGCTGACACGTGTAACGTGGATCTGTCTTCCTTAACACAGCATGGCCATAGCCCGGAACTACCTGGATAAGAGGCAAGTTGCATACAGCAAATAAATTCGCATGCAGCTATGTGAAGGTCTAAAAACAATTCAGTAAACAGTGAGATCAGTCAAGTTTTATAAATTGGAAAAACAAAAACTGAACAATTATTGTGGGTGTGTGCAAAAAAATGAAGCCAAACCACAAATAAAAATTAAAACATTTCATTCATGGCAACGCCCATGCCACGACAAATCATAAGATCCAGCAAAATAAAATATATTTAATACATTCTATAAAATAATTCTGAATTATTTCTGCCAGCAGACAATTTATACAGAATGATGATGCGGGAAGTCAACAAAAAATTAACGAAACAATCAAACTTGAGACTAAAAAGATGAAACGCTCACGTTTCATATTAAAAGTTGCCAATATGAAGTGAAACATGATCAGGTTGAAAATAGCACACCCTAGCTGAGTATTGGCATAAAATACCTTATTATAGATTATGATTAATTCTGCTGCAGGAAACAGATTATTAAAGTATAATGCTATAAGAAGCTGCCGGATGTGATAGTTTGAGATACAGACCTGACCAGATTTTAGTGTTTTCCATACAAACTCCTTCAACTGATCTAATGTGTAACCCTGTCCAAGTTCGTTCATGACTTTATTTAAGAAAACCAACACTTCCTGTCAGGTAGAAATGGGATATATCATACAACAAGATATATTACATATTTAAATATTGTATAATCAAATTTGATATGTATGCATGCATGTGTGTGTGTGTATGTGTGTTCTTGCACATGCACGCATAAACACAGATAGAGTTACAAACCATCTAACAAAGGTGGAAACACAGAGCTAGTTAGCTAACAGACATAAAAAACAACCCTTACTTGATTGGCTAATCCATGTAGGGGTCCTGCCAAACCACACATACCAGCACCATATGATAAGTAATTATCTGACAGGGCACTGGCTACAAGATGACAAGCATGTGCTGAAACATTACCACCTTCATGATCACTGGAAATATCAAAGTAAAACCCAAAGTGAGGCTGATAATATAAATCTGAGTAATGGCATTTTTATATTGCATTCTGGCTTCTAACTATAAATGAAGTTGTGGTCACCCAACTATGTAAACCAAACTATCAGTGCATATTTCTCTGTCACCATCGATAAAAATTATCTCCTGGAAAAAAACTGGATATCCTTGATGGCATTTAGCAACATTCTGAATTGGTATTTGATTATACGAGTGTATAATAAAATATATCGGTTCTTATCTACAAAATATATCAGGTATAGACAAAGTAATCTTTTAACTAAGAAATGCATCGCCCATTTTCACCCATCCAAATTTACATATGACCCCCCCCCCCAGCCACTTAACTGGCTGGCTAGCTCCTAAGTAAAAACCTGATTGTTTTTAAACCTAAGGTTAAGAAATATTCACTTACTCATATATTCTAATTTTTCCATGACAAACCATCAACAAACAAAAAAAAGATGCCAGCCATTATACAATTTTGATAAATAATAAAACGAACCATTTAAATTAAAATACTAATGAGTCTCAAACAAGAAAATAAACAACCTACGTGTGAATTGTGAGGTAAAGTCTCATCAGCTCGACAAATTGTGGATCCTCGTAACCAAGCATAGAGACGAAGTTAGCTGCCCAGTCTTTGTTTGGATCGATGGCTCCGACACTGGTACCATCTCTGTACAGGTTCCTATAGATGATTGCAGCTATGGTCGGTAGTTTAGCAATGAGATCTAAAGCATCTTCGTAAGTGTACTCCCAGTAGGCGGCCTTCTTCACACCTTCTGAGTATGCCTTGGCAAACTTGCTCTCGCTGTTACAGGCGATGATTGCTGCACTGAACTGTGCCATTGGGTGAAGGTTGGCTGGGAAGTTGTTGAGCATTGTGACCACATGCGATGGGAGATCTGCTCTGTTGGCCCACTCCTGGAAAATGCTCGTATTTGTCAAAACAAAGCCAGTTAAGTCAACACAGTTGGACCAATAATCATCACCCCAACACGTTAAATCACAACCATAAACGTAGAGTAAAGTTAAGAACATTTTCTCATTTACAACTTGTCCCTGAACAGGTTCAAGATTTTAGAACTGGCCAGTTGTTAACATTGTCCATGATAAGATGTAACTATAATGAGGTGCCAGTATGTAACATTTCTGTGCAGATGTGTCATTAAATTAATCAAAACTGCCCAGAATTGCACCCAAATATCAAATAATTTGTCTTGTAATCAGATGTGTTTATATATATATATATTATTATTATGAAATCACTGTTCAATTGGCTCATCATTCAGTTCAAAACAGGTTCTTTGAGTATTAAAGTAAAACTATTTGTTTTGTAATAATTATAAATGTTGTTTGTGGTCAAGTATAAATAGTATTTATATAATCAGGTTTTAATATTACCTATAGAAAATTTTTTGGTATTCAAAGGTGAGAGAGTATGTCTACAATTTATATCAACAATAACACTGACTCATTTAGGGTGCAAATTGGCAAAAGTGTTTAGCAATTCACTGATACAACAATGCATTATTTCAACTCTGTTTTATTACCATTCTAAGTAATATACAAGAAGATCAAAGATAATCTATTTTTAAGTTATATTTTTATATACAATATTTTAAATAATATACACTGAAGTAAATATTGGGAAATACACCATTCAATTAAGCCCGGTAAATTCCGTAAAATATTCAAAACATCATGTTCTAAACAATTTAGGTAAAACAAAACCTATCTATGGTTGTCAATGAAATTTTCCAATGTCAATATTACTGAATATAGTGATCTAAATTCATTTGTATAAAGGGATTCACTGTTTGGTTTGTTAATTATAACCTTTTAAATATAACCATAAAAATGCAAAATGAAGGCAGATTTGCCATATTTTATTTTTAATAATCACCCATTTTTCTATATTTCCATCATTGGTATACATAAGAAAATTCAAATCCATTTACTGTTAGCTCTATTTCTTTCACTGTTTATTATATTTCATCATCACAAAGATAGAATAAATTTATAAATATTACCTCAAATGTTTCAAATATACTGATATACTCGCGTATTAAGTCTATTTTTTTGGGTAGTGAAAGGGGAGTTTCCAGAAGCATCCTGACTAATACGTGCGTCATATTTCCTACCAGCTGAAGGAAAGATGTTTTCAGCCATCCTTGATACACAACACTATAGGATTCAACTCAATAAGAGCCAGAGTTGGAATAAAATCGTCACACCGCTGCCTACTAATCCATTATTATTCAATAAATAACAATTAATTCTCACCAAACTGTTATTTGAATCTCACAAACATGCCAGTCTGTTTGTAATAAAATACTTGATAGTCACGCATTGTTAACTACCGATACTTCCAGATGATTAGCGATAATTAAAATATCACTGTTCACATTGCATATCGCCACTTGCTGTGAAACAATTAATTAATAACACTTGCCAGTTGAAGGGAATCTACAATCAAGCGTGTTTGGTGTGACAAGTTTGTTTATTTATATTAGTTATAACATCAAAGCAAAATCCGTGTCTCTCTGTGTGTGTGTGCTTGTGTGTGTCGCTGCTGGTGAAGAAATTGATATTCACGACGCACTTGCAGACACTATGAGTTTGAATGACTGGGTCAACTTTTTCGCGAATGACGACAATGATTCAGATTTTAATCCACTACTTGACCTTGAGTTATACGATGAGCATATGCACGAGGAAAGTATTATAGGGTCAAAAATTGTCCTCGACTTATCTGAGGGTCGACTTACACTCGAGTATATACAGTAGGCATAAATAGTCAAATCACTGTAAATTCTGCAAAAAAACCCCATCAATTTCATGTACATAAATGCATACAAATCCATTATTTATTAGTTCTATTTCTTTCACTCTTCATTATATGCTATAACTACATGGATAGTATTAATTTATACATATTCAGATTATTTAAAATATTTAAATTATAGGGTTACATAGTCAAAATGAAGGCAAATCATGGGAAAGTTAGCAACAAAATCATCACTTTTTCTATTTTAGATTTCGCCAAACAATCAGTTCGTTGTAGCAGCTGGTGACACTTCAACCTCAGCTGCATTTGATATATATAGGCCCCCATATAGTGGGGGTAATTGTGATCACATGTTCGAAAAGAAGTTGTTTAAATATTGTTCCGATTAAATGGCCAAAAATTGGCCTGCTAAACCTGGTTTTTGTGTGTGGAGAATTTGCTGGTTATCGAACACTGATACATTGTATAAGATTGTTGTCATTAGAGACGCAAGGATAGAGACATCTGGCGAATGCTATGAAAAATGGTAATACAAATATAATATTTTTTTACGCATGCCACTGCAACGAAAATACCACATGATGCAAGGTGTGACAGACCTTAAATCACTGATACAAGTTGGTTGGCATGATTTAGTGCATTAATAGATCATTTCACAGTGAAGTGCTGTTCCAAATATTGTATTGTACAATCAACATAGGTTAACATAATTTCCATTTGTTTTTTTAAACCACACTCAACCCATATTCCACCCAAATCCAACTCTAGGCACATTTCATTATCTAGATTGGAAGATTTCTTTCGTCTTGCTATCATTAGTTAAAACCATGATTTCCGGATTCTTTGGCCAATTACAAACACCGAACAAAACACCTTAAGAAAAGGGAATATTCATACACAACTCATTCAAGGAACTACAGGATGGTCATAATCCTTTTGTAAAAAAGTAAGTATCTTGCAAAGGCATATTTTAAAAGCAGTGCTGTATTGTTTGTTTATGTGTGTGCGTGTATATATATATATATATATATATATATATATATATATATAGAGAGAGAGAGAGAGAGAGAGAGAAACCTATCAGTACATATTCAAACAGTGATTTACCTTGGACAAGGCTTTGACTTGGGCTTCAGAAGGCACCTTACCAGTCACCATAAGCCAGAATAGACCCTCTGGCAGGGGTTCGGCACCACCTGGGGCAGACGGAAGCATCTTCTGACATTCTGGGATGCTGAGCCCTCGAAAACGAATGCCTTCTTCTGGATCCAAGAGAGATGTCTCCGTAGCCAGACCAAGGATCCCTCTCATACCACCGTACACCTAAGGAACAACATTTACCCAGTTTATGGACCTGTTCACACCAGTGGCAGTGATTTATCACAAAAACCATGCCACAACAACCTTGTAATCTTCCTCTCAAAATGCATTAATTGTGCAATGACAATTTCCTCTTACAAATGATACAAATGGAGTAAAGGAGACAGTTGATGATAAAGATATTACTACGGTCATTAACTAACCTTATCTACAGTAACATCTCCCACCACTGTGTTATTGTGTTTGGATCGAAATTCTTTTATTTCGCGGATCTGTTCAGGTATCTCGGCAGCTAGAACATCCTTCAGATTCTACGAAAACAAAAATAATAAAATGACATTAACAACATTATTAATAATAACAAGAAAGCATTACTAGGTAGTTCCACATATATGATATTAAAAAAAAAAGATGTATAGATCTGTTATAACAGGTAACAACCCGTACTCACTGTGCTATCTGAACTGTATCTGACCGCTGTATGCAATGCTGGCAGAACCTGAAGAAAATGATAATATTTACGTGTTATTTTCCACATATATAAAAAAACCTCAAATGCACTTCATGGTAGATAAGATCATGTCAGACAAAACCGCACTAAGACAAGATCAGTCAAGTATGAATTAATCAACACTGAGCTAGAATAGACAGGTCATAATTGTTTACAATAATCTAGACTATGGCCAGACTAAACTATACAAAACTGACCAGACAAGATCAAATTTGCCCAAACAAGATCAAATAAATTTAAATCAAACTTTGGTTAATAGAGTGAATCTAGTCAATAAGAACACTCAGAAAGAGGTGTTTTAAGAATGACCTCGAAACAAATGGATCTTCTTGTGACACTGTCTATACTATAGTGGGGAAGGATGTTATGTGTGCATGCCGTGAACTGAGAAGTATAAAACAACCAGCTTCCTTGTCATTCTATTAAGTGTACCTTAACTGAGTTCCCTGAAATTGTAAAATAGTGCTGTTTTAGAGCCACGCTTGGGCACATGGTGTGCTAAAAGCCTTCCAAAGGCAATTTGATGAAGTGAAAGATGAAACACCCATCACACATAGCCACCCCGAGATTTGGCACATGGTGTGCTAAATGACTTCCAAGGGCAATTTGATGAAGTGAAAGATAAAACGCCCATCAGACCACGAGATTTGAAATCTGGTGGTAAAGATCTGCGGCCAGCTGCACAACCAGTTAGACCACACAGACACTCTGCTTGTAGTCAGTGGAGGACTCATACCTAGCGTTGTCTACGTCTGTGAGATATTTCATCTAGCAAGTAAAAAGACTTTGGCAAAACCGTCTCAATTCCCTAGGCAGTGGCCTCATTGCTATACGTTTCAAGCAAGGCCAGGTGCAATCAATAAATCACACATTGACTGACTCATTTCAGAGTTTGGGACTGTTTACTTGCTACACGCCAACATGGGATGGTGTTTAGTGTGACCATGGCAAATGGCAGAGTTTGGGACTGTTTACTTGCTACACGCCAACATGGGATGGTGTTTAGTGTGACCATGGCAAATGGCAGAGTTTGGGACTGGTGTGCTTGTTTCCCAACGGGCAATTGGGGATGGTGTTTAGTGTGACCACGGAAATTTGGTGAAAGATTGGGACTGCACACGGCCAACAGACATCTGTTTAGTGGGGAACTCATACTACTTGTCACCCCCCTGGGATGGTGTTTAGCAGTGCCCTTTGGCAAAACCGCCAATTTAGGCAGTGGCCTCTTGCTATACGTTCAACATGGGATGGTGTTTAGTGTGACCATTGACAAATTTCAGAGTTTGGGACTGTTTACTTGCTACACGCCAACATGGGATGGTGTTTAGTGTGACCGTGGCAAATGGCAGAGTTTGGGACTGTTTACTTGCTACACGCCAACATGGGATGGTGTTTAGTGTGACCGTGGCAAATGGCAGAGTTTGGGACTGTTTACTTGCTACACGCCAACATGGGATGGTGTTTAGTGTGACCGTGGCAAATGGCAGAGTTTGGGACTGTTTACTTGCTACACGCCAACATGGGATGGTGTTTAGTGTGACCGTGGCAAATGGCAGAGTTTGGGACTGTTTACTTGCTACACGCCAACATGGGATGGTGTTTAGTGTGACCGTGGCAAATGGCAGAGTTTGGGACTGTTTACTTGCTACACGCCAACATGGGATGGTGTTTAGTGTGACCATGGCAAATGGCAGAGTTTGGGACTGTTTACTTGCTACACGCCAACATGGGATGGTGTTTAGTGTGACCATGGCAAATGGCAGAGTTTGGGACTGTTTACTTGCTACACGCCAACATGGGATGGTGTTTAGTGTGACCATGGCAAATGGCAGAGTTTGGGACTGTTTACTTGCTACACGCCAACATGGGATGGTGTTTAGTGTGACCATGGCAAATGGCAGAGTTTGGGACTGTTTACTTGCTACACGCCAACATGGGATGGTGTTTAGTGTGACCGTGGCAAATGGCAGAGTTTGGGACTGTTTACTTGCTACACGCCAACATGGGATGGTGTTTAGTGTGACCGGTGGCAAATGGCAGAGTTTGGGCCCTGTTTACTTGCTACACGCCAACATGGGATGGTGTTTAGTGTGACCGTGGCAAATGGCAGAGTTTGGGACTGTTTACTTGCTACACGCCAACATGGGATGGTGTTTAGTGTGACCGTGGCAAATGGCAGAGTTTGGGACTGTTTACTTGCTACACGCCAACATGGGATGGTGTTTAGTGTGACCGTGGCAAATGGCAGAGTTTGGGACTGTTTACTTGCTACACGCCAACATGGGATGGTGTTTAGTGTGACCGTGGCAAATGGCAGAGTTTGGGACTGTTTACTTGCTACACGCCAACATGGGATGGTGTTTAGTGTGACCATGGCAAATGGCAGAGTTTGGGACTGTTTACTTGCTACACGCCAACATGGGATGGTGTTTAGTGTGACCGTGGCAAATGGCAGAGTTTGGGACTGTTTACTTGCTACACGCCAACATGGGATGGTGTTTAGTGTGACCGTGGCAAATGGCAGAGTTTGGGACTGTTTACTTGCTACACGCCAACATGGGATGGTGTTTAGTGTGACCTGGCAAATGGCAGAGTTTGGGACTGTTTACTTGCTACACGCCAACATGGGATGGTGTTTAGTGTGACCTGGCAAATGGCAGAGTTTGGGACTGTTTACTTGCTACACGCCAACATGGGATGGTGTTTAGTGTGACCGTGGCAAATGGCAGAGTTTGGGACTGTTTACTTGCTACACGCCAACATGGGATGGTGTTTAGTGTGACCATGGCAAATGGCAGAGTTTGGGACTGTTTACTTGCTACACGCCAACATGGGATGGTGTTTAGTGTGACCATGGCAAATGGCAGAGTTTGGGACTGTTTACTTGCTACACGCCAACATGGGATGGTGTTTAGTGTGACCATGGCAAATGGCAGAGTTTGGGACTGTTTACTTGCTACACGCCAACATGGGATGGTGTTTAGTGTGACCATGGCAAATGGCAGAGTTTGGGACTGTTTACTTGCTACACGCCAACATGGGATGGTGTTTAGTGTGACCTGGCAAATGGCAGAGTTTGGGACTGTTTACTTGCTACACGCCAACATGGGATGGTGTTTAGTGTGACCATGGCAAATGGCAGAGTTTGGGACTGTTTACTTGCTACACGCCAACATGGGATGGTGTTTAGTGTGACCATGGCAAATGGCAGAGTTTGGGACTGTTTACTTGCTACACGCCAACATGGGATGGTGTTTAGTGTGACCGTGGCAAATGGCAGAGTTTGGGACTGTTTACTTGCTACACGCCAACATGGGATGGTGTTTAGTGTGACCGTGGCAAATGGCAGAGTTTGGGACTGTTTACTTGCTACACGCCAACATGGGATGGTGTTTAGTGTGACCTGGCAAATGGCAGAGTTTGGGACTGTTTACTTGCTACACGCCAACATGGGATGGTGTTTAGTGTGACCATGGCAAATGGCAGAGTTTGGGACTGTTTACTTGCTACACGCCAACATGGGATGGTGTTTAGTGTGACCATGGCAAATGGCAGAGTTTGGGACTGTTTACTTGCTACACGCCAACATGGGATGGTGTTTAGTGTGACCATGGCAAATGGCAGAGTTTGGGACTGTTTACTTGCTACACGCCAACATGGGATGGTGTTTAGTGTGACCATGGCAAGAATTGCATTAAAGCAAATCTTTGGTGACCAATATCTTTTTTTGAATAAAAATGACTTTTATTCACTTATTAGTCATAAAATACACGTTTTGTGAGTAAGATTGTCGTAATAAGTTTGTGTTTACATCGATCACTTTTGGCTGGCTACAATGTAGCTAATTAATTATGCAGCAGAACATGCACCCATGCTCAGCGTTGGCATGTAGAGTAGTGTCATTACTGACACAAACGACCTAATAAAAACAATATTTAAATACACACATGTTAATGCCATCAGTACACAACTCTCTCTGAGGGGATGTCTTATAGTACAGCACCTAGTTGCTGCTTGGGATCTGAATTTCTACACACACACAACTGAAACATCCACATACTGTATTGTCTTTAGCATTGAACCAAATTTCTAGTATTAAACTCATCTCCAGTTATAACAAGGAATCATATATTTCGGAGTAGTACGAAAATTGACGAAGATTTGTTTGAACGCAAACGCTAAATTTGTTTGATACGACTGAAGACAAATATTCTTGAAATCTCAATGCCATTACTATTAACCATTCCTCACTTGGTTCTGATTTAAGACTGGCATACGAATCATATAGTTCACATCGTATTTGTGGAATCTAAAAATTAGGATTATATCACCTCATAGATTTTAGTTTTAAACAGGTGGCTCATGCACAACAAGATGTTTTGATACCTTATTTATGCTACATGACTGATACCATATGAAGTCCTGCTAATGAAAAATGAACCGTTGTTAATAACTTCAGGGTCACCTGTCGTACTGTAAGAACTGGCAGTCAAGATCATGTATAGAGCAGATGACAATGGTACAACTGATAATTCATACAACATAATATTTAATAATCAGGGTAAAAGCCTTCATTGGTGAAATGACTTTGGTACTGATCAGATTTGAGATAGATTGCGGGGGGGGGGCTATTCCTCAAGAAATGATTTGATCAGAATGAAACGACCCACATACACAGCTATCACAGAGATCCGAACCCCCATCCTACTGATTTGCAATGCAGCTCTAATCAATCTGACGGGGCTGTCAGATCAACCTTTAACCTTTGTAATATAAATAAATAATAGCAAATTAGTCCTACTTTCATACTAATAATATAACTATGGTTATATCAAACAGTTTCAATGATTATAAATATTGATATAATTAATAAGGTCAGGCTCATACAACCATTCGCAAATAATTGGTAAAAATGTAATAATAAGGTTCATGCGTACACAGAGTTGAGATTTGGCCCAAGTGTTGTTGTAGTAGATCTAATGCTCTACTGTGACCCACAGAGAGTATACAGTATAGTCACACTGGACGAATAGTTGGTTTTGGGTTTGTGTAGGTTAACCTAGCCTAAGTATGAATAACGACATTTGTTAGTGCTATGTTGTAACAGGTTTATTCGATACCAAATCTAACTAGATCCGTTTGACTTCTACTAGTTCTAGCAGATGTCTCCTCGGTCTAACTGGTAGACCCGAGTTCGAATCTCGGCATGGGCATATCTGAAGGGTGATTCATCTTTGACTTTGTTTCACAACCTTCGGAGGTCGCTCGGTCCATTTTGCCTACCATGTGCACAAAAGTGGCCATAAAACATCATCTATTGTGACCCTCGAGATCAGACAAATACCCAATTAAATAATAGTTTTGATAAAGCCAACAAAAACACACACTACCAAAGTCATAACAAAAAACTGGACTACATTTCCATAGTGATGTCCTGTTAATGTTATGCAATAATGTTATATATGGACAAAACTCGAACATAAAAAAAACCTTATCAATTCTATAAAATGAACGTCCGCTCCATATTAATAATTACAAACTTCTATAGTACCAATATCCTCAAAAAGAATTCAGCTCACTGACACACCTAGTACAGCGGTTGAGCAATCTCATGGTCGGGGTACGATGCAAAATTCACCAACAAATGATTGGATGCAGTGGAAACTTAGGAGTGACAAGCATGTAAGAAAATGTGTGTGATCAAGGAGAATTGTGTCTGATTTTAGTCTCAGCTTTGGTTATATTTGGGTCACACAGCCAAGGGGGTGAATGAAGTTGATGAAACGTCCTGCAAACACATCCACGAACTGTAACCGGGAAGCTTACAGCCCAGCGCTCTCACCGCTGGAATACTGAAATATTCAATATTATGCAAAAGAAATATCTTAATACCTTCCAATATATAATACACTACCAGCTCACAAGACTCCGTCTATAATCTGCATGCAGGTACCTCACTGGTGCATTACAGTTAAAAAACCTTGCTTACTAATCGAGAATGGCATTAATAAATAAACCAAAAACTGAGGGATCTGGACATATTCGGCTCATAAACAGCAACTATATTAAGCTCATTACAGTTATATGCAGGTTGTAAAGGCATTAATTAACAATACTTCAAAGAGCACATAAATAAGTACATAATAAGCTGTTACTCTGTCATAGTTACTCAAAAACTACGGTTAGCCTATATAGCCGAAGTGACTGTTGTTTGCATTATATATCACCAACACTGGCTGTATATTTAAGTGGATGTCAAACAGGGAACTTTTCCTAAGTATTTTTCTACTAATTCTACATCTTAGCTGCTAGTTTCTCCCAAACAGTGAATATATTACAAATACAAAACAGACATGACGAGACTTCAACTATGAGTCTACCTTCGAAATAAATGTAGACGTACTATCATTTACTAATTGGCCACTCAACATATTATAATCAGCTAAAGAGAAAAATATAATATCTAAATATATAATGTCTTAAATAATTCAGCTGGTTATATCTGCCTCCGTCCGAGTTATTTAGAGAATTTCTACAAATCGTGAGCGATAAATTAGTAGAGGACTTATAAATAACCCCGAGGCAGATATTGAACTTCTTAATTATTGGTTATATCTATTTTAAAGGGATACAGGAATAAAATAGTGGAAGACGAGAGATTGTACAGGAAGGAATAGACTTGTTTATTCTACGTGTGTGTTACCTGTTTTACCATCACTCAGAAAAAAGCAAAGATAGCCATGGATAACATCGCACTCAGTAACTTTTACTTCTACTTTCCGCCCAATAATACGGTAATATCTTAACGTTTAGATATATTCATAACCTAGTAATAGATATCCAAATATGACTTCTTAAATAATTTAGCTGAGAATAATACACCCCTGAATATATTAATTAAAGGGTACTTCCAATGTTCCCAATAATTATTATAAATGTTTATATTATTTTAGTCATATTATTACATCTGTAATTTCAATAAAGTGCCTTCATAATCCAGAGTAAATTAAAGGAAGAGTTCACCTTCATTTCAAATTTTCAGGACTAATAAAAATATGTTCACACTTGTTAGAAATGATGTCAAAATATGAACACAATCAACCAGAAATTAAATAATCCAGTTCAAAGTGCTGACTAATAAATTATAATTGGTCCCAGAAACAGAACGGATGCTCCTGAAGTCTAACATCAGTTTACAGAAGTGGTTAGTATGACCCAGTTATAATATTAATGTAAATAGGGGTCAACAAATCATGTAATCATGGAATAAAAGGGTATTTACAAAGATTACAGTGTGGTTGATCCAAACAGCTTCATATGATAGCACTGAAATGGCACAAGAAAACTTTATAATGAAACTCCCTAAAGAGAATATTTTGTACTTTCGTAATACAAAGTGTCTACTCAGTACTGAGCTGTTAGATTTCTGTAAATGAACAGACCACTGTGTCAATTAGTAGCAGTTAAGAACACAGCGGCAGGTTAGGTCACAAGAATGTCGAAGCCAGAATATCTGTCACCTGACTTGATCTGGATCCAGATGGCTACATGATCATTGTGCCAGCTGATGTCGGAATACATCACTTTTCTCCTCCCCACTGAATCATCTGCCATTAAAGAAAGCCATAATTGCGACTCTCCAGTAATTAGGATTATTTTCTTA
Organism: Paralvinella palmiformis; assembly: GCA_025642065.1. Lineage (NCBI taxonomy): Eukaryota > Metazoa > Annelida > Polychaeta > Terebellida > Alvinellidae > Paralvinella > Paralvinella palmiformis. The sequence goes on along the minus strand of JAODUP010000082.1, from coordinate 53,433 downwards.
CATCAATGATATCAGATATATTAATATTGGGTGATTTGATTATTGTTAAAAGCTTTAGGAATTTAGCTCATATTATATTCCTGTAAAAGGTTTATTTTTATTAGCAGTGAATGCCCTGGACTATATACACAGCTCCAAGAATGACCGACCATGCATAGCTAATGTTAACTCTGCTCTGAAACATCCACCGAGAGCCTTCGTTTACATTTTTAATACTGGACATGTTGGCATCAAATAAAACAGATATAGGAATTAAAAGGTATCTTTAAAAACTGGGGGGGAAAATTGACTACTCATATACCAACCAAAGTGTCAATGGTATGGTAGGGAGTGTAGTTTGGATAAATCAGGGTGAAACTATTCTTAACTTCCAAGATGGAAACTAAAAATGTCTGTTGACACATGGTGTCAATTACACAAAAGTGTCAAACAGAAAATAGACTACTGGTACCCATGCTATTGTTGTAAAGAACATGAATTACTGACTGAGAATTTGAATGTTTCGTAAATAGAAATGACTTTCAACAATATATATAGCTCACTGTCCCTTACAGGAAATGGCACTTCTAATCCCAGGATTCAGAAGCATGTGCACAGTCCAGCATGTATCCACACACATGTTGAGGGGGGGGGGCACTCCCACACACAGCTAGTTACATAGGGTTTATTACAGACATAAGCCTCTAGACTGAGACAGATGCAGGTAGACAAATCAACCAATAAGTTAGTTCCTATATTAAACATCTGAAGTGGGACGGGAATTCAGACAAAAAAACCATTCTGAAACTAATACATCCATATACATATAGTGCAGAGTGAGTAGGAGTAAAGCCCCCCCCCACACCCGGTTCTGATCTCAACTGAAGCACCTTAGTATGAGCCAGACTCCAGATATGTCATGAGCACTGATAGCGATTGATCACCAAAAAAGGTGGAGATGACACAATAACTGACATCAACTTGATGTCACACTAAGGTTATATCTCAAAACGAAGAAGAAAGCAATACAGATGCGTTCAATTACTGTAATCAAAGGATAAATAGCTCTAAAGAAGATACTTGTTGCACCAGTTTTTGTGAAAATATAAACATACTAATAACAGGCTAGATTATAAATGCCCATAATATTTCAACCACTGGAAGCACCCTTTAATAAGGAGAAAATAGTGAGTCTGTTTGCAATATAATATTATACATATATATAATATACTGAATTTAATGCACTGATTAATTATAATATACTGAATCAGAAATGTCTCAATAGGAAATTAATTTATTTTTATAACAAAACAACTAAAATAATTTTATTGTCATCTATTAAAACAATGTAATTGGCAGGTATTACAAATGTCACAGCAATATATCATATAAAAATATATACTACATAGCACACCTGCTGTAGATTCTTAATAGGTCAAAGCCCCAACATGGTTGCCTAGTGTTTAAAAGCACTCACCCTCTTTAACACATAACAGGTAAGGTTGTTAACTATAACTAGCAGCACAGCCATGAATGGATCATTTACAAGATAATCACAATTAGTACGTTAATAACCTGCTATTGTAAATGGGCAACCACAAATTACTGAGATAAACCAATTGCTGTTAATACTACAAAAAAGCTCGCCCTTACAAAGACTACTACATAGTTTTAATACTATACTTATACGACATAATCATAATGGGACCAAATATCGCATTACCCTGGTATCAAGGACCAAAAAGTCAGTGGGGATTATCATAAGTGACCTAACCATATCACTAAACCTGATCCAAGTTGTTACACTCTATATAGAGAGAAGTGGGCTCTCGTAATACAAATGATATAAACTGAGTACAGTATGTACGTTTATTTTTCCAGACACTCGTGTCAAGTTGACCCCTGATCAACAGAGCATGTCCCCTCGAAGCTTCTTGGGCCACGATTGTCTTTCAGTCTTCTGCCTATAATTATTTGTAGTCAGTTATAGCTGATAACTAGTAAATAAGACGGCTTGATTTATGAATGAAGGACCCCCAACTACATCAGGTCAGAATGACATTGGTTGATAAAAGTAGTCCTACTTCTTAACCTCACCACATCATTACACAAACAGCAGCTATACTACCTATAGAGAACACCTGTAACTGTTATTCTGTTTGAGATATTTATAGAACAGCTTAATGAAGACCAGACATCCACACACATATATATTATACACATCGAGATCCTTACTGCAAATGTCCAACAGTGGTCCATATTGGGTTTTGCACAGAGTCACCATCCCATTTTGAATGAGACTGAGCAACCATTTTTAAGCCTCAATAATGGTCTAACCTGAGAACCTTCGGTTGACTGGCTCTACACAGATAAATGACAAGGTCTGAACAAAACTTTTTGATAGAGGATGAAACATGTCACAAACGTATATAATACTGATATTTGATAACAAAACAGATACATGCAATGGTGATATTTGATAAAAAAGACACATAATACTGTTATTTGATCCCAAAAGAAACATATGTAATACTAGTATTTGATCTAAAACAGATGCATGTAATACTGGTATTTAATCCTACAACTAAAGGACAGAGAGCAAGAAATTATTTAAGGGAGACCATTACTACTGCTTTCTTTTTTAGGACACACATAACCAAACATTTGTCTAGAGCCAAAATTATTAACAGAAATACAAGATCACATAAAACTGAAAACTAACTTATTACTTTGTTAAACCAAGACGTGTTATACAAGTTAACAAAACCCTATTTACACAAATGAAACTACTGAAGTAATAGCTCTAGAAATATGTCAGATATAGTTAACCACCAAACCAGTCCTTAAATAAACTCAAGCAGACTCAAGATATGGTGTCATTTACCCAGGTCAAATATACTGAGGTCAGTGCTGCTGCATTAACACACAAATACTGAAATAGCAATCAGTTATACACTCAGACAGTGGACTATATAGGTCACAATATAGATATCAGCCTTACCATGCGTGTGCCAAATAACCTACTTGCTCAGATATTTAAAGTAATGTCTACTAGTTGTTAGGTGTCTATGGGTTTCCATTAGCCAATCTTTCCAAGATTTATACTTCTATAAAAATAATTCTTAGCAGGTCCATTTATTTGTGCCAGAATAAAATTTAAAATGTTGACAAGACATAAACATGTAATCCAGGTATAGTCCATTTATGAAGTGCGCCTAAAAAGATTGATGGTCACTCCCAGACTTGTCAGAGGGTCTTCAACACTTTGATCCAGTCGGATGAAAGTATTATTTAACATTTTGAACCACGGGTGAGGCCAAGTACATGGGAAAGTACAAATACAGGTAAGAATACATGAGAGTTTTTATGACTACAAGTATGAATATTTATTGTATCATTATACACAAGTGAAATGACAATTAAAAGTACCTGAGTACAACTTCAAGTATCTTTTTCAACAATAATTGCTCAAGCTTACGCATTCACTGACCCAGTTTTAGGGTCAAAGGAAAGTAATGATATATTTGCTCTCACACAAACACGAATCAAGTTCCTTAATTTATTATTTTCATTTAATGATGTTCCATATATTAAACACCTATTCAGACAAAATTACATAAAATGTCATCATTAAGTCAAGCCAACATGTATAATATTAATCAATGATTCAGACGGACATAATGTGCATGAAGATTAGATTATACATAATGTGCATACTTACGGGTGTAGGACTAACACAATTATTAATTTATGTTTTATATCTGATTCTCTGGTATATCAATTTATATGTCACCATGCATAATTATAATCATATTGCCTTCATATATCTATACGGACATAATTTATACGAGGATTAGGTCACAATCAAGATTATTGTTTAAAATGAGAATGACCAATTTCAATTAAGTTGATTATACTGTGAGGTTCTTTTATATGGGAAATGGGTAGGAGTATACACAAAATTGAATACACTCAGAAAGTTGTACTCAATATGAGTAGTCCATATCATGATTACAGACAACATGTAAGTAGTTGAAAACATGAACTCAGATACAATAATTACAATGGTCCCAAGACTGCGCTCAATTGAAACTTTTACATCTGTAAGAATCTGAACCGTTTGTGACACAGGCTTGTGGGATGTGAGCTGAATTACAAGCTCATGCAGTAAGGTTATTGTTATTTCAAAACATTTGTTACCTAAAACTAGTACATGGTGATTGATGCTTTACGGACATGTTTGTGCACATGGTAGGCTAAATGGGCCGAGCGACCTACATAGGTAATGAAGCGAAGTCAAATATGAAACACCCTTCAGATATCCCCATGCCAAGATTCGAACTCAGGTGCTAGTGATGTGTGATCTTACAGTTACAGGCTACCAGTTAGACCAAGGAGACGCCCGCTAGAACTAATTGAAGTCAAACAGATTTAGTATCATATAAACCTGTTACAACATAGCAGTAACAAACGTCATTGTCCATATTTAGGCTACGCTAACCTACACAAACCAACTATTCGTGCAATGTGACTATACTGTATTAGTGTATACTCTCTGTGTATGCATTACTGTTAGTGTTACACACGAACATGAGGGAATGCACACACAAACCAAATTCAATTCGTGACAGCGATCGTACTCTGACCGTTAGTTCGTAACATGAAACAGACGTGTTTACTTCGTCTTAGATCATGTACTGACGCCTAGCATCAGCATGTTACATTATAACAACTTAAAACAAGCCACAAGGCTGCAACGAAGGCCAAGCTGTCAAAATCATGCATATCTATCTACATCGTGACAGTTAAGTCTGACAACTTTTCTCAGACCGCATGACCGGCGGCTTTTAAATACGAAACAATCGTCGTCGTTTCACGATTATCTCTGTACTGGGAGATCCCTATCCGCTCAAAAACAGCCGAAACAGGCCCCGAAACACGTTACTGAACAAAACCCAACCAACCACGACCCAACATCAAATCGATTGCAGACTGCTGCAAACACTTCGAATATAAAAATTGCTACTGAGAATCACAGCCACTTATGACATTTATAACGTAACATGGTATTACCTTGGTGGACTGTGCAAATCGCGTAGTGAGAACTCTAAACAGTGCCATGGCGTGGTTTCTCACTGGGATACAACGCGTCTAAGATGTGTAACTAACTCGAACCGATCAACATCGACCCCTAAAACAGGAAGGACACCAATGAAGTCCCAGCATGCATCGCGCCAGTGACAGCCGCACGTATTTGAAATCGAGACGGGTAATGGTGATGATTCGATTTCTTCAATGGCGTGAAATAAATATGCTGTACGTAATCATCAGGAATGTCGTAATGAGGAGTTTCCGTTTGTTGATTCCGTTTGTTGGTTCGCCATACGCTAGAATTGACAGACCGTGGAAATAGTTTGATGAAATTTGAAGACAGACAAATTAGAGCAAACCTAACGCGTGTAATCCACATTGTTATATAGTATACTCGGAGACAGAGTCGCATCTAGAATACAGTATTTTAATTCTCCTTTTAATCGACTTAATTGATTTGTTTATTTGTTTTGATTTTTTTTTCTACCAATGGAACAATTATTGCCAAAGATAAATATTATCCAAAACTGTAAACAGATATTTCTAGTATGGCCTTTGAATAATGCATGAATGTCGGGCTGCTCGGCGAAATTAAACTAAATATTCCCCGCACATCAAACAAAGTATGTCTGCGTGGGCATATCTGAAGGGTATTTCATCTTTGACTTCACTTCATTACCTTTGGAGGTCGCTCGGCCCATTTAGCCTACCATGTGCACAAAATTGACCGTAAAACATCAATCATCATCATCATAGTATGAGGGGCGCCTCCGTGGTTTAGCGGTAGCGTGCTGGACCACAGATCACTACCACCCGTGTTCGAATCCCGGCGTGGGCATATCTGAAGGTTGTTTCGTCTTTCACTTCGTCTCCTTTGGAAGTTGCTCGGTCCATTTAGTCTACCTTGTGCACAAAAGTGGCCGTAAAACATCAATCATCATCATCATCACAGTATGATATATTTAGATCCCGGCAACGAATTAACGGGATCAATCATCCAGAATGTTTCGAATTGGGAAATTAATCTTTCGATTGGTCTGAAAGATGTTTTAATCTGAAACGGAAATCGACCCCAAATTCCTCAAGCAAGGAACGTACGTGCGTTTAAAATAATCCGATCCTCAGATCCATATATGAATAGGGATTGTAAACGATTCTTTAAGGCATCATCCAAGTATAAGAAGGTGCATCTCTTGACACACTATATACACAAATAAGGGAGATTAAACATGTCCTCTGAAGAGAATGTGGATCATGATGTCACGTGACTAGCTTCAAACTATATCCGTCCTCCGTTGAGTCGATTCAAGTTATTTAGCTTCGGCGCTGGTCGACCCTATATGTGACATATGGCCGAGTGGCGCTTCCCTAGATCGAGAAACATCCCATAGACACAATTAACTATGAGCTAAATTCAAACCTACAACCTACACCCACCAGGACCCACGCATCGCCTCATGTTTACCAATTTTCATTCCATAATTTAAGCTCTCACATTTGTTTATAATTAATCAAACTTTCATAGAATATTATAGTGTGTGTATACTTTACAAAGTACTGCTTCAAATACGATGACATTAATTATATTCCATGAAAATTGGGTTGGAATATAAGGCTAGCTATCTCTATATACGTTTTCTCTGACACGAGTAATCCATGTGCTTTGTGCTATAAATAGTGCCGCCAGACACAAGGACTGGCTTCATATGTAAACAAAATTATAGCATTTGATCCATGTTTTTAACGTACGTTATATTCTTGCAAAACTATGCAGCAAAATCTTGAATAATAACATTTATTGATGAAGAAGATATTCACTTACCAAAATATCGCAATGCAAATCCGATACGATAAAGTTTTTGGTGAGATAATACCTATCCATTTAACTATCGATATTTCCAGTGCGGTATTATTTTCGTCTGAAATGGTGTAATACTGTATATCAATTTTGTCAACAGAAATTACTCTAAAGGTTTTATTAATTAAATAATTACATCGATTTGTATTGGATCAAGTATCTTTGCGTTGTTGACTAGAGGATGGTATAGCCGTTCGAAATAAATAATCGCATCTAGATTTTCTATTCCACAACTGTGTGAACTGTTAAAACCGGGATAACACACACACACACACACACACACACACACATATATATATATATATATATATATATATATATAAGAGTGAGCAAATATAATGGAATTGTACAATTATGTCTCACGAATACAATACATTTTCGTGATAATCATTGATGGGATTTATAAAGCACCGAGTTCAGTGAGAATGTGAGTTAGTGAGTATAAGGCTGAAAACGGCAAATGTTTGTGTAGCCTTTTTTCAGTTACCAGGTTCAGTCTAGCTGTTCTGAGGTGTGACATAGAATAAATAACCAAACCAAACCAAATTATTCCAACTAATTAAAAGACAAATATAATTGTAAATCTAGGTGTTGCGGTCTTACGGCTACTTTTTTCGATTATTGATGTTTTACGGCCACTTTTGTGCACATGGTAGGCTAAATGGGCCGAGCGACCTCCAAAGGTAATGAAACGAAGTCAAAGATGAAACACACTTCAGATATGCCCACGCCGAGATTCGAACTCAGTTGATAGTGATATGTGGTCCAATGCACTACCAACTAGACCACGGAGGCACCCCTACTTTTTTGGCTTCAAGGGTAATGATCGAGTCATAGGTAAAGACGAAACATCCATCAGACACAGCAATGTACGACCGAGGTTTGGCTAATAATCCCGCTACTATAGTTCAAGGCCGGGGCGCCTCCGTGGTCTAACTGGTAGCGCGTTAGATCACAGATCGCTACCACTTGAGTTCGAATCTATATTTAAATACTGGAGTATGAGTGCAAGCACACACACACACACACACACACACATACTACAAATAAGAGTTTTGATTTCAATATTACATGATATTCTCATGTTTGCAGTGTATCCGTGTAAATGGTAGTATATTATTTAATCTGATAAGACGGACTATATTCTCTCTATAAGTTGTGATGCAATTACGTATAGGACGGTCAGATAACCATCAAATTGCAAACATGATGTTTGAACAAATCTTCTTTTTAGCAATGTTTTTAAATAACAGTACTTCCTGCAATTAATATCGCATTTGCAATGATGTCATCCATGATGTCATCCATGACGTCATCAGTGATCTAATCAAGGGAACACTCTAGTATTACTCACTACTTATTCATCATAGTCTTATGCCACTGGTTCATTTGTAAAATTTTCACAATTGCCATCTTGGCAAGGCACAGATGCGCTGGTGCATTCGAGCCAATGCTTTCTGCATGTACACCTTATGGTTTTGCACCATTCTGAACAGTTGCAGTGAATCATCTGAAGAAGTACGTCTGGAGCAGGGCTTTTGTCTGTCATAACTGGAATGAGTTTTCCCCCCTTTTACTATCCAACTCCATTCAGGCGGCTCCATTTCACCACTGCGGCCAATCTACTCCATACTCTGGTAATATGCCCACCGGGAGTGATATTTGCATGCATGGCAAAAGCCTTAGCTCTAGCAACTTTCTTGCAGAGCATATTGTACCTGATAGATGCCAGGGAGTCATTCTGATTTGCACTGAACGGTGCCACCATTGCCCTGCAGCCACTGGTTTCCACAACATCCTGACTTTGCTTTGATGAGCAGAACACCTTTTATCGTGTCTTGTACAGAAGGAGCAGATCGGTGTCTTGTCTAACGAGGGTTGCAGACTTGAAAGCAGACTTTGTGATGGCAGCCTTAGCGATCTCAACATCGACATCTTCTTCAGCTTGGATCACCTCGCAGCCACTCTGTCGCAAACGTTCCACGATGAGCTGGATAATTGCCTGCTCGTTTGCCTCATTTGCAACAATTTTGTCGCCCCTATAATCTTCTTGTTGTTCGCATTCTTATTTTTACTTCTACGCTAATGAGCACAGTCTTTTATTCTTGGTCCAGCCCCATAACCATCAAACACCTCAGTGGCTTTGCCATAGTGTTTGACAGTGAATGAGGCGTAGTCATCTGCAGTTGAACTGTAGATGCACCCCTCCATCCATTTTAAGCGGTGCAAAAACGATTCCCCATCTAGAACATAATGATTTGTCCCTGGGACCGTCTGTATGACAACACTGTCCGATCTGGGTGAAGCCTAGTTTCTTATCACCTCCGCCAATTGTGGCTTATCAGGCTGACGCAAGATGTTCTTTGCTGAGAACAAAGACATCGGGTATGGACTGAGTTCAAAGTTCACCAATTCGTCTATCTGGAGATCACTTGTCTGTGACACTACTAAAAACCTCTGGAATAACAACGCTGGATCTTTGGTACGGTCACTGCAATGCCGGATGCAAGTGCCTCACTTTCGAACTCCTTTTGCGCGAATACGAGAAAATGGAGTGACTATCCATATTCTTAACTACGTCATTTCCTATTGTGAATACGTCATCTACATTGGTAATTTCATTTGCAGTAATGATATGACGCAATGATTTATCATCCAAAAATCGGCATTCAGCTGTCCAATTTGGCTCCAACCTTAACAAGCCCCATCCCTGGTCACTGTGGAGGTGGATAACTCCTTATGTTGTTCACTTGTTGTGTTACTATTTCTCGCATGGCAAGGTTGTAAGAAGATAACTCTGCGGAAGGCATAGTCCAAATTGCTCTTCGAATTGCGCATTAGTGTCTGTTCTAGCACAAGATCAGAGCCAATGCCTTCCCAGTATTGGCTGCTGTGCCTGATTACATGGAACCCAGACTGGAACTTCTGATGAACCTCAGGATTTTCATCCACCAGCGTGCATCTTTTGGAGATAAGAGACGAGCTGACCTCAGATAATTGGGATGGCCAGCAGTCGCAAATAATGGCAAGCAAGCTGAGATGGCACAGAGAGATGCCTATCCCCTGACCTCATTCTATCAGCTGCAACAATTAAGTGCCCGACCAATTCCTACCATGTGCTGGTAGTTGATCCACAGTGCGTTGATTTTGGAGGTCCCTACCAGTTCATTCCTTTTGAGTGTCAAAGCTTTGTCAATCTGGCAAATGCAATATGATTGCAACAATGACTCCAAGTAATATTCACCTTCTCCATCAGCGTGTAAAGTTTCTCTAGTTATTTCACGTGGTCTTGAAAACCATAATTTTTCACGCTACAAATTTTAGCTACAATCTGACATGTAAGACACTGATCCACCAGCAGGTGCCCACGAAATGCTCGCTGCACTGCTTTTCCACTCATCGCGTGTACAATGACATTTTCACCGTACGCCGTATCCAGGATCTCCTTAAGTCCAGTCCGGTCCATCAAAGTTCCGATTGCTCCCAACAAATTCATGAAGACATGGAAGTTCAAAATTAAGCAATAACACCACATACCTGATTGGGCTATCATCTAGAACAGCATTCACTATCTCAGAAGCCTTCCAAAACAGCGGTTGTTCGAAGGTAGTAGTGGTTGATATGGGGGGGTTTTTTGGTGCAAGTTTGCATAGGTAATCTAGGGTGGACAGTATACAGGTCCCCCCCCCCCCAGATTAATGTCAATCATCTGGAGAAACTGTACCGACGACTTCCCTGGATGTTCACATTCCTTGTGAAGTAAGTGAATCATGCCTTGCCAACTAGGTATACTTTTGTTGAAGCGAAAGGACATTTCCCAGATGATGTCAAATGTGCGGTCACAGGCAGACGAGAAGGGGAGGGGTTGACATTTAAAATCGCCGTTGATTTGCTCTGCGCAGCGGTAATCTATAATATCAATATTTGTCAGTTCGACAAGCTTTAAGTCAGAAATTTGATGTTTCGACATGATTTGACTATAGCTTGATTCTTTGGTACGATGACAGCTATCATCCCCAGCCCATAGAAGGTACCCAATCCACCCAAGGTTAAAATATTAAAGTTAGGTCTTGGCGAAACACGCCATCGGTTGATGCATATTTACTGTGTACAACCTTGCGAAATATTTGGGTTTCTTTTACTGTACCAGAATACTCCGGTTCCCCTTTAAGGGTGAAAACGGGGGAAGATTTAGAAATATTTACTTTCCCGTGCTCCATTTCTGGCCACCTTTTAATATGTTGTTCACTATGCCTGAAAATACAAGGAATAATCATAAACCGCTTTTTACAATTTGTTTTGAGTCTATAGTGGTGTCTCGTGCTGTTAAGATGTAGAGAAAGCCGTTATTAGACTAGAAAGACTGATCCTTGATAATGAGAGAATATCTACAAATAAGTGTGTTGGGGTGGATTGAGTAACACCTGATAGACGGAAGGAAAGATGGATCAGAGAACCGGGGTAAAAAATTATTTCGTGTAGCACCTGCCATTACTTTGACAATGGTAAGATCCGCATCACTTTCAGCTGTGTCACCAACAACAATTCCTCTATGATCGTTGGCTCTTCTAGAAATTTTTTGTTTATTTTTTTTATCGACAATTAGCTATAACCTGTTTTTATTTATATTGGTAAGTATATTCAATTGTCTGGTAAAATGCTTGAATAGTTTAATCCCCTTTTATAACAAAGTTCCCAAATAGTGTTTGTTCGTGGCAATTTTAACTGCTATGTTTGTTTTATGGTATTAACAAGGTTCAGCTCCTCAGTCCTTTGATTTTCGGGATGTACACATGCATACATTTTAAGTTTCGGAAATGCCAAAACGGTACATTTATAGACGGAGGGTCTAAGAAAATTGAGCTTTTATACGTAAACTGGAATATGATAATAATTATTACTATGGTAACAGAAAAGAAAACACTCATAAGGGCAAAACAATCAAGTTTTATTATTACTAACCAATACAGGCCATCAGATGAAGTACAAAATGTCCATGTTCCATGTAAAACATACGATCGCAAATTATTGCACTTTATACAAACTAATGTACTGAAGACAAACAAAATATGAAAATAAAGTATGTATCAATGCAGATCTAACAAAAAATAACATTTAAAAAAACATGCTAAATACACAATCTCAAATTAGTGCACTTTATAAAAACTAACGCATTAAATAAAACACGTTAATAAAGTATGTGGTAATGCAGATCTAGAAAAAAAGAATAAAAAAAGAACATACTGTGTTATCTTTACATATACATCATTTCAGATACTATTATAACACAGATCTAGCAAAAAGTCACAAAATCACACAAGCAGAGGTCTACACATCACTATCACTGGTGGACTTTCACATATTGCAGACTTGGTCGATTTCAGCAGATCGCTGTCTGGCTGAAATGTATAGCACAGCACAGCTCAGCTGTGATCGAGCATCGATGTCAATCTTGCGTTACATGGAGAAGACGCGTTCGCTATCAGCATTGCTGTGGGCGATCACCGACAATGTTGTCATGTCGAGATGCGTTAAATGTGGAAAGCGCATTCCACAAGCAAATGTCTTTCTTTGCCATCTCTGCCCAGAATGTGTCGAGACGACTGTCAGTAGAGTAGAGTAGAGTGACAGTTGATCGTCAGAAGTTAGCTGGTAATACTGAAACTCACCGACTAGTGCGTCATGGTGTGCGTCATGACGTTCTGCCATGAGGCCAAAGCTAATAGCCAATTCACGACCGAAGTGCAGGGTCGGGAATGAGTGCAACAAGGTCCCTCAACACGTCATCGTGGAATGGGAAAATCTTGATCAACTTGTTGACAACCGCAACGTAGAAATTGCGCACACTGTCAAAGATGCCCGTTTCTTTTGATTCCACGATCTTAGCTGCACTATTCGTCGTATCGGTCGCGGCAAACAAGAACACGTGAGCTATAGTAGACACAGTTTGAACAGTTTCTGTTGACCCAGAAAAACAGGCGAGACATTACTCAGGCAAAAATTAAAGAAATTATTCTACATCAAGCTTGATAAAGTTATATATTTTACGGGTGGGAGGTTGTTAAAAAAACGGGAGATTTCCGTCTCCCGCCGGGAGATTTACCTGAAAACGATGTTACATAAAAGTGGATTCTGGCAAATATAAACATTGCATTACTGTTAACTGGTAATTCCGATACAAGTAGGTATGTGTGACCATGCAGTGGGTGAAAAGAGCACTTGGACATAACATTACAAATCCGGATTATAACATACGGATCACCAGAGGACTCCATCCGGATTTTTAACTTTACGTGGAATGGGAAGTAACGTCGTGGGTAAAATGGAAAATACATAATGCGTATCATACTCATATATACACATTAACAGTTTAGCGATTGGAATCTAAAATTCTCATTTTAATTATATCATGAATTTATCGTGATCTTGGCTGTATTGTGTTAAAAGTATGACTTTTTAAAAAGTCAGTTATTCTATAATTTTTACATCGTATTTCCATACCAACTTTATTTTCAAACACAGTCTCTAAATCCAGACACACTTTCTTTGTTTTAAGAGAACAAAGCGTTCCTTTTCATACTGCCATTGTGTGAGCGACATTAGCTAAACGATAACCGTGACCCTGTGTTGCTGAATACGACATGGATGAACAATGTTTATCCACAACTTAAATTAAACTGCACGAAGTCCAGCTAGCTGGCTCTTTAGGGGTAGACTGTGATAACGAACCTGTTCAAGGTTGCTTTCACAGACGAATAATGATTATCATTCAAATTATCTTAATAGGTTTTCACAGACATATTATTTGAGGGTATCACTGTACAGCACCTTTGAATGGCTCTTGCTAGGAAGGATGCTTTATTAAATTTACATTATTTTGAACCTCCTATTACAGAATACACAATTAAACTGTTATTTACGTTTATGTGATCAATTCGCGGACAACGTAGGCCTAATCTAAATAACAGCGGCATATTTGCCATAAATATATCTAAAACCGCAGCCGACATAATTCGAGAATGAGTGACTGATCAAATGATCACATAGTGATAAAAATAGTACTCCTTAATTTCAATAAGATGAGGTAAAACATTTTTTTAAAACTTTTTCAAATAAATCATGATAGTATTTATATACTGGGAAAAGTATTTAAATACACCTATATACAAATGCATCTGAATGGATGTTTGGGGTTTGACTACACAAGAGGTCTTTCTTCACAGCTTTTAAATACTAAATTTGCTCAGTTCAATGGGAGAACACTGTAAAAAGCCCTGCTAATACAGAGATTCCTAGGTCATCTATGCAGTTCAATTACAATTCATTGTCTTGTCAAATGTAATTAATCTGGACAAACACAGCTAAATGGCACAGCTGCCAGATCCTGACAAAAATTCGCTGGGGGTACTGTCCCGACTTCCTACTACCAGATCTATCCAGACACCGATATATACATGTAGAAAAAAAGCACCACCTTTCCAAAACCGATATCACCCTGACATGCATTACATTGTACCAGTAAACTCACCAATTTTATCATGAATTTTTTTTTAAACATCGAAACGGTAAGATAGAAAGGCCATGTAAACAAGTGACTTGGATCGGCTGTCATTCGCTGTGATGAGTCGTGATAAATGGTGTTGGCAGACATCCACGTGTGTGTGTGTGTGCGGTCGTGTTTGTCATCTTCGCTGCTCAATGTTGACCAGCAGGGAAAACATACCAGTACAAACGCAAATTATGCCTGAATATATATTTTTATACGAGACCTTGCTAAACTGCCTCCGACAGCCCCCAAGTGGCATGTGGTTTGCGAGGCTGGTGGATCAACAACGCTGAAAACATCTCGTAATAATCCACAAGTTACTTGCAATTACCAAAACTTGTTTCTGATTGCCTATTGTTTTGGGATAGAATAACATTTCAGCTAATAGAAAATGTATTTCGTTTTAAGCTCATGTCATTGATGTTAACAGGCAATTAATAACTGTAAACAAACACGTTTGTCCACCATCTCCGGGATCTCGCATATATACTTTCTATTATAAACAGGGCTGCGGCAATATTCTTAGTAAAACTCCGGTTTTCAGGCCAACCTCATAGAATATTGCGAAAACTGTGATAAACCAAGCAAACAGTTGGGAAAACTACCTAACTGGCAACTGGTTCACTGATTCTTAAAAGAAGTAAATTAAAAAAAAAATTAATTAATTTTAAGATGACAAGTAAAATTTGTTCATGATGGACTGCAAATGTTCAATAAAAACACACTAAAAAATAAAGTCGTTTTTACGGTTTTGTTTGCAGAATGATAAAAAAAAATTCAGAGAAAAATAGAGCATAAAACGATAAATAAATAAAACATTTATTGGTAGATGTGAATTTCAAAACTCACATAACAAACACACCATTTAATACATCAGAAAATGTAAAACACATGAATATGTCCAACACAAAAATCTTTTAGCCACACACACACACATACACACACAGCGTGGTTGTTATTAGAATAAATTTTACTCTTAGATGTTCAGTTATAGATTTTTTTCAGCTGGGAGTGTTCATTGAACAAAATACATTATTCCTAACTAGGATACCTGATAACATTATAAAATATATTATGTATTCAAATACAGACAGAAAATAATGACATCACATGAGCTGTTTTGTCAAAATTTCATATACCATTCGCCGTCTGAAGTATGGCATGTGTTCCTTAAAGAAAAACAAACAAAACATGTTTACTACAATTTTTTAAAGCAAATAATATTTAACACTTCATAACTATATATATATATATATATATATATATATATATATATATATTGGCAAGTTTATGACAAACTGTAAAAAACTATGGATTAATCCAGGGTTTATGACATCATCTCATAAACATGTCATAAACTGTCAAAAGTATATTTAAAAAATTAATATTGGTATACCATTTATACTCGCGTATACGTCAATTTTTTTGGGTAGGGAAAAGGGAGTTCCCAGAAGCACTTATAGGTGCGTCATGTTTCCTACCAGCTGAAGGAAAGATGTTTTCAGCCATCCTTGACACACAACACTATAGGATTTAATCCAATAAGAGCCAGAGTCGGAATAAATTTGAAACGAATGACAACAATGATTCAGATTTTGAGGGATTTTGAGCCAATACTTGACCTTGACTTATACGGTGAGCATATGCCTGAGGAAAGAATTACAGGGTGAAAAATTGACTTCGACTTACCTACCGGGTCAACTTATATGCGAGTATATATGGTAGCCAACAAATTTGTGCCATATTTTTCCCAGATATACATGAAAAGTAGTTTTTAGAATGGATTAAATTATTAATATGTTATTAATGCAATATTGTAATATTAAAAGTAAAATTATTATACCATAATTTGGGCCTCATTATTAGACTATGGTAATCATACACTGGTGTTGTTTATAGCCAAAATCAATTGACCTGATTGGTCTGCTATTTGTTTCTAGAGCTTAGGGGGGTGGTACTAATTCAATAGAACTATTCTTTAATTGGGTGACAAACAAGACAATGCCACCTTGGGTTGGTGCTGGTCGATATCTGTGGCAGACCATGCATGCAGTGACACTGGCTTCACTTAATGATCCTCCATGTGGCAAGAGCTCAAGATATCTGCTAATCTGATTCTATTAATCCATCTCATAGCTTTCACATTAAATAATAGTTATACATGGTTCACTTCATGGGTGGCTTCAATACAGCCAAAGGGGAGATAAGGTGGGGGGAACCTTTTGGTGGCATTCACACTAAGACACAGAATCGCCTCAGCAACGAGAAAACAGCCAAAGCTGCTATTTTGTCACAGGATCCTCCGAGGACGTTGCGTGTGATTTGAATTATTGATGATTGACGTATCAGATGGGCTGATTCAAGTGTACATGTGTGAAAGATGTGACAGTCTGTTATGGTTAACGAATAAAAGATACGTCCAAATTTATTGTTATTACTGAATTGAAAAAAATGTAAGAGACCAACATTATTTTCTATTCATGGTTGGAATATACTTGTTTAAATTTACAAATTCTGATATAACGATAATCCCAAACTGATTCTAAGCAAAATAGATAAAAAGTGAAAGTTTAAAAAAGTAAAATCACAAAAATAGAGGTTTACGACAGTTTATGACATCATAAAGGTATTTACAATGAGTTTATGACTGTCATAAACCCAACCCTGGTAAATATCTGAATATGCAACTTACAATTAATTATAAGCTGAAAATATTATCTGCAATTACGTCTGTTCTTAATCAAATGTAAGAGCTAATAGCAAATACATTGTTAATTAAATGTATTAGAGGGTAGTCAACATGACAGAGGTGTGACAACAAACTCACTCTCAATGCCCTTTCCCATTTCCAACCGGTTTTGGTAAAAAATGTTGGAAATATACACCTTCACTGTCTAATATTTACATTCAAGTTGTTGTTTTTCTATTACACTTTGTACGGTAATGTTCACATTTATTTACATGATAAAGACCTTTAGTAAAAACAAACCATCTAAAAATAATATGACGTTCAAGTGTGCCAGAAACAAAAAGTGGACAATTTGGCACAATGATGTTATGTATTTGGTGAAATTTCATGCATTTATTCATTGGTGAATATTGGGTGCTCCAGTCTTTGACTCGCAGTCTCTCTATTCTGTACAGTGTTTATTTACTGCCTGCAGAACCTCATCTTCCATTTTAGAATACACCATCCAGTTAATTGTTCTTTGTACATTATTGTGCCATCATCTGTCATAGATATAGTCTAAGCCATGACAGTTAAACAATAAATATTCTTGCAACAGTAACAGGGAAGTGAAATTTAATTTTATTGTCACTTTTATATCATTGGAAGACAAAATGAGCTAAATGAACTGCACTGGTAATGAGGTGAAGTGAAAGATGAAACACCCTTCGGACATAGCTACATTAGGTTTTGAAATCCCATGTTAGAGGTCTGTAGTCAAGTGTATTACCAATTAAGTCGTGAAGATAGTGCCACTAATGATAGTCAGAGACAAACGGATGGAGAAAACCCACAAAATTATGAACAATCTGTTTTGATGTAAGCATAAAAGTATTGCAGAGTAGACGGCCATTCCTCTAATTTACCTGACTAAATGTGATTGGTGCATCCCTGGTGACATATTCAGCAAATTTGCAAGCAAACATCCCACAGTCGGATCCATTCATTTGTTGCGGTATATCCTGAAATTGTCAACAACATTTAGATAAAAAACGTATAAAACAATTGCTAGTATGAGCCAACAATGTAGCAGCAGCATCTAATATATCCTTAATAACAAAAAACAAAAAGAATTTAGGCACCAGTGATGTCTGTGATAATTATCTCATAACAAGAAGAGAAATGGCAGCCACTTTCTGACAATATTAAATTGCCAATTACTGGCAGTTATCACTAATAAAATTATTGTTAACTTACAAATAAAATACTACTAATAATAACAATAATAGTCAGAGGTATATAGTTGCAAATCTTCCCCATTTTTAGTACTGCCATATTTTTGTTTGGCAATGCTACATAAATACAATAAATGAATACCTATAACTCACGTATAAGACGCACTTGTTGTCCCCCTGAAATCGACGTCAAAATCAAGTGTGTCTTATATGTGGGTTACACTAAAAGGGAAGGTAATATTTGACATAATTTAGGGGGAAATACAATAATACTGTTTTTCAACATTAAAGGGACAGAAAATATTCCACAATAATAATCATGAAATATACCTGATATCATAGATATAGGGAAATAATCCAAATTACTGGAAGGCCGCCATTATGGCTGCACCGGAAGCCAGATTCGAAGGCGGGAAGGAGCAAGCTAAAATGCTCTGACGTCACATCGCTGACCTCTATATTGACGCGGATTTTAATATCAGTGTTAATATCTGAGCCATTTTGAATCATCTTCCTCTTGTCAGGTTCCTTCTGGCTCAAACTGACATGGTTGTATGTCATTCATGACATCATTTTAACAACTCAATTGCGTTATGTTCTGTTGTAATTCTTTGCTCACGCCTGTTTACATGCCTTTTGTACGAGCTCTACAGACTTCAGGTCAACCGGATGTGTAGAAGTGACGTCAGCATTCAGGATCTGTCTAGCTTCAAAATGGCAGTGCCCACAGGCCATTAAAAGTCAATTAATCAGCACTTTGAACTGAGTATAGCTGTATTAGTCCTCAAAATGTTTTTTGAGAGTGGATTATCCCTATCCCTTTAATAATGAAAATATGAGCAATAAACAAATTTATTGGGTGTGTTTTCTCTGTTGTCTCTCATATCCTAATTTAATCGTGATAACCGCCATGATTATTTAATCCGATGCTCTAATTAGTGACATGATCACAAAGACTTGTCGTTACTATCAAGATATGTGAGCATGTATAATTAAATGGAATGGTAAATGAAGCCACGCAAAGAATGATCATATAGAAGCCACATCAAAGGTAGACGATTACAGAAAACAATGTGTTAATTACTTCCAAAGCTGGCACATGGGAACTACTAATAAACTACTTCAAACAGCATTACGGAAATTAACGCACAGCAGCAGGCAACTAGAGGTGGCTGTCGTCATCTGTCATCACACAGTCAGTGAAAATGGCCTGGGATTAAATCAACCCCCGCCATCATTACCAAATCATTC
The DNA here is from genome assembly GCA_025642065.1 of Paralvinella palmiformis. Lineage (NCBI taxonomy): Eukaryota > Metazoa > Annelida > Polychaeta > Terebellida > Alvinellidae > Paralvinella > Paralvinella palmiformis. Next base: position 33,805 of record JAODUP010000082.1, on the reverse strand, counting down.
AAGAATCGTTCTATCAGCAGATGACACTGAAGATGTATTGTGGGCTGAACAATAAGACAAATCCAACCATTGACTCTGACAACATGTACGATGACATGATGACACATGAACAGATAAACAGATGTTCAGTGAAGAGAGTGATGATGATTTTTTTTGGTTTTGAATCAATATTGCTGATTATAGTGCGTCTTACACCCGGGTTCGACTCCAGGGGGATTTATTGGTCCAAAAAACAGGTGCATCTTATACACGAGTGCAACTTATATGTGAGTATATACAGTAGTTTATTTCTTCAAAATCCCATTATGTAGCTGCTTAAAGACAAGTGAGATATCTTGTATGGAAGTGAGAAACTTGTCTGTCCCCTGATGAAATGCCTTGGTGATACATTTGTCATGTAGGAAAAAGCAGTTAGTTGATTACATTTTGGTTCTCCGAGACTGTGCCAACACACACACACACACACACACACACACACAAACACTAACCTTTACAGTATTAAGCTTCCAATCTGACATGTCAAATCTCTCTTTTCTCTTTTCCAAACTTTCATCAATCAAATATTTCCTGAAAACGATACGAGCAAATTAATAGTACAAGAATATTTTCTGATGTTTTGTTCATGGCACAAATCAATAAAACCCACAAAATTAAAACTCAGTTTAAGCAGTACATACCTCAAAGCCTCCAAACAGGTACGATTATTACCTCCCATTGAATCGTAATACCTGATCTCTTTCTTACGGAAGTCGACCACCTGAAAGAAACCACAGATTAGCAAAACATCCATGGACAATGACAAACCGTAAACAGAAGTTATCACGAACAGAGAAGACTATTATTAATGTATGATATGACTTCAATTGGTGCCCAAGTGCTTATGCCATGATATTATTATTAGTATGTACTCTGGCATATCAGAGCTAAGTGAACAGTGATGGCTAGGTGCTCTAAGCACTTTCGCACATAATTAGCCACTATAAAAAAATATTTGGTAGACATCTATAAAGAAATCTGACACTATTTCTCTTATTGATGTCAGGCACTCTTAAAACAAGGTAGTTGGACAATTGTGCTGCAAACCTTCAGGTTCTGGGTTTGAATACAACTTATTCCTGTGTTTGTGAGATGTCATCCTAGGAAGTAGAGCCTCAGCCATAATTCCCAGAAAATATAATACATGTCTTTTCTTATTAATGCGATATTTATAAACTACAAGATAGTGAATCATGATAACATTTTTTAATCCGTTCTTAACACACTCAACCGTTTGAAGTTGCTTTTTGCACAAGAAACATCTGTCATTCAACATTTCCTTGGTATAACATCTCTGAATGGCTTTTACAAATAAAAAGATCACTAAGACTATCCTTTTCATCAATAGGAGATTATCATCATTATCAATAGAATTGATGATCTGAATTCACTGCTGTCATCATTAACAGATCCATCAGCCACAATCTAGTACAACACTGACAACTTACCGCCAGACACCAGTGCATTCCTAAGTGTACAGGTACCAAAATGTAATCCATGGAGAAGATGTCAACCTTTTTGGTCCATCGCCGTACACTCTGCTGACCCGATTTGATGATTTTGGGGTAGAAGAAGGTGTTAAAAGCATGCACCTTGGGAAGACCATCCTGGGAGCTTCTTTCCATCAGTAGGTTCATGTAAAAATTTATCACCTAAAATTATAGCATTACGTTATTAAAGATTGCGGCAATTTACACGGATATCTGAACTGTCACTAATGTTTGTGTCTTTAGCTAACAATATAACATCTTTGTAGGTGTTAGTCTTAGTGCAGACATAGTTCCACAGTGCCCTGACATGTCAGAGAAAGCCCTATGCCAATTCAGAATCTGAACTCACATAGGTGTCGTTTAATGTAGACATGCTACCACGCAGTATAATCAAAAATATTCCCCAGTTATAAACAACTGTATTACTAGCAAGAAAAAAATGCATATTAAATAACAGATTAATAAGTTTTATTTCATCCTGATTAATGTTTTCTTCAACAATCTTGGGGGGACATCTCATAAATTGTTTACTAATGCTCTGATTGCTATATAACTAATATACAGCAGCTGGATAGCAGATGAATAAGGTAGTAGATGATTTGGCTATTGTTTATAATTTTCCAAAGGAATAAGTATTCAGTTAAAGTTCTAACAATGAAAGGATAACTTTGAAATAACCAAAGTTTGAGACTACCAAAAATGTAAACTATATATACTTGGAAGGGGGCTTTTAAATGGCTTCAAAATAAGTGAATACCCGAGATTGACATTAATGTTTTAAAGTGGATTAGTGAATATAATACAGGTGGGAATGTTTTATGTTTCTAATTAAACTCACCAATAAAGCATGATGGCAACATCCATTGAATAAACACATTTAGTTGGTTTGGGTGAGTGAGTAATTCACTTTATTTAAATACATATTTCATTGAGGGCATTTAAATTTGTGGGGTTTTAAAGTTATTATAATATAATTGCAATCAAATCAATATCACCTGATGAATAATACATCTAGATTATTTTGCACTCCCAAATAATGGGAATTCAGACTGACAAATTCCCTTAAAATCAAATGATGTCCTAGAAGAGTACTGTGAATACACGAAGTTAAGTGCTCTAAGCATCCAAGAACTATAGATGTCATCGCAAGTGTCTGGAGTAAATTAAATTATCCCATTGGTCAGAGACAAAAATAGGTAATCCAGAAATCTACGGAACATTTCCATCCCTGATGATGATGATTGATGTTTTACAGCCACGTTTGTGCACACAGTAGGCTAAATGGGCCGAGCGACCTCCAATGGTAATTAAGCGAAGTCAAAGATGAAACAAACTTCAGATATGCCCACACCGAGATTCGAACACGGGTGGCAGTGATCCGTGGTCCAACGCGCTACCGCTAAACCACGGAGGCGCCCCAACGCTGTCAAACTTCAGCAGGAAAAACAAATATGGCTATATCGCATCCAGGAATTATACTGACTAATTTGTAACTAAGAAGATTAAATGTGATTCACAGTTCATAAAATGGTGTTTGCTAGTTCCGAACGAAATAGGTTGCCATTCAGTAAATCTGTGTGTGATTACTACTTGACCGTATTACCTCGTCATTAAGCCAATTCAATCTGTTAAGCGTTTGGATGTCATTACGTGTCAGCTCCAGACGGAATCCTCCAGCAATCTTCTGATCCTTTGGATAAGGAACAAGCGCAGAATCTACCATCTCGTCTTGCTCTTCTGTCAGATCTACAATGTACAGATAAGATTATTAGGGGCTGGAGATGCAGACAAATAATGTTAGACATAAAATGTTGGGACTTTATCTATGTAATCTGTTTATTAATATTAATTTATATCTAATATATAACACTTTATTTTCGGCATCGCATTCACTAATAAACAATCGAAATAGCTTATTTATTTCTCTCCATCAATGGTCATATTTGGTTAAATATGTAAATGCCATATCAATTTGTATACTCACAAGCCTCCACAAACACAGACTACTTCTGTCAAACACGACATAACCTTTGTCTCCTCAATTAAAAATAGTAAATATCCAGGGGTCTCAGTTCCCCCCCCCCCCAGCACTATATTTTTCCTATGTTCCACTAGTAATAAATAAAGTTTTCTTGCTGTCAATGCTAACACAATGTGGACTTTACATTCTCTTACATATTTTGTTTTGTACCTGGTAGGTAATTACCAAATGTTACATCATACATGAAAGATTTATTTGCGAATAATAATTTAAAAAAACTGCCTCCAACCAGAAGTGCCAAGCAGGTTGGTATTATAAATAAACAGTGACCAACATGGGAAGAGCATTTATTGGTTTGGTGGTGAACTTGATGCATTAAAGTGTGGATTCTTGCAATTATAGTTATATATATATATATATATATATATATATATATATATGACTTATAAAAAACACCAAATTTTATATCTGTATATCTCCCATTTTAATAAATAATTATGTCATCATACCAGGAAACTCATCTGTTTCTTTGCTTTCATCAGATTTGCCAAATACAGGAGGCTCACGTTCAGACTGTCGTATTCGTAAATGGATCTTGACAGTGAGAAAAAAAACCATTAAATTAGACCTGGATCAACTATTTTGGAATCCGAAATGGATCCAGAGAGTGTAAAAAAGAACTCAATTAATTACTATCACCTATATCTAGGTTATTGACCACTACAATGCCATATAATTTCCAAAAGAAGCACAGCACAGGGATGTGACTCAGAGGCTTTGGGTGTACATATAAATTTTTTACAATTGATATTAATACAGATAATTTTAATATAAAAAGTAATAATTCATAATCATTTATAATTATAATTATTTGGTTTTTTAATGGTAATACTTCCAGTGCCTGTGTTTAATCTGTTTAAAAACAAGGATGCATGAAAGGGACTGAAAATGCTGGATAATATTATAAATAAATACTTTTCTGTAATGTTATAATCTATCCGACAAAGCATACTTAAGAAATTAGAAGCTGGTAGTGGACAACGACCGAACGGTACACTGAAGATGTTATAAAATAAAGCACATTAAATAAATGTCTTCTCTCCTTTTTGTATAGGTACAACAACAATAACAGCACTTACCCTTCTTTCCAAATCTTCATCCCATTGTTTTCTCTGGAGAAACATAAAACATATTTGATGACTATGACTTAAATGGCATTTAATCAAATTCACAATCAAACTGATCTATCTAATGCTTTTAACACAATTTAGATAATTATAAAATGGTGTGCATACAGTGGATAGAAATCTGATAGCTTAAAATGAAAAAGAAAACGCCCTAAAATTATCTGTCCCGACACAGAAAACAAATGTACTTAAGGTGCATTTCGGCCTTAAAGCTACCAGTAGCATTGGCTTTTAAAACAGTAATACTAATATAGATGTATTGGAATGGGTTATCTAAAGAATTATTTAATAAAAATCACAGAACAGAAAATGAATTCTAGCCAACGATGTTTCGACTAAAGTCCTGTTTTTTTAGGAAACAAAACACAATAAAAAAAGGTGTTGGTGTTTTTGTAAGTAATACCTACCTTGTCCTTATAGTATTTAGCCTTGATTTCTTCCTCTTCAGCTTTATTTTTTAGTTGCTTTGATTCCAAAGTGATTCTGTTAAGCCTGGATTTAGAAATAGGAAACATTTCAGAGCTAAATTTAATAAAATTGGTTCATCTTTGCAAAACAAATATCGATCTGGGTGGCCATCTGTTTTACAACTGTACAAATGAAAAGCCATTTAAGTATGTGTACCTCCAGTTTTAAACAAGATGAATTGCACACATAAATATGAATTTTACAAAACTACAGACCTCTATATTTACAAAGGAATAACAAAACATGAGAAACAACAACAGCAACATGAAACTTACATATCCTGTAACCAATCATCCTTGATATACTTTGATTCCTGAAGTGATTTATTGAAACTGCTGATTGGAGGAGACACAGATCGTGATTCGGGCAATGATGCCTTTGTTTCGTACACAGGGGAGTCACTGTCCCTAGCTGATCCAGCAAATCACAATAAAGGGATGTTAATCTTATAATGATAATCATAGCTTCCTGATCTCTCAAATGAAATGAACACAACAGAAACACAGCCAAAGTGACATCCACTTTTTCGAAAAATCGCATCCTACCAAACACAGGTGCGGCAAACACATTGTTTAATAAAAAAATATGTTAAAATGGGCCACTTTATTTTAACAGGTTGGTAAAGATCACAAACATTAAAATGTAACACAATGCCAAAAAAAAAAATGTAAAGAAAGCATCAAACCGTGTTAATGTGAATGACATTCTCAATGATATTTTCACAGTACTTACATCCGGCATCATTGGAGCTCACTGTATGATTAGAATTATCACCAGATCCTGTCAGGTCAATTGTAACAGGATCATGTTGAAAGTTATCTCTGGATCGACCAAGTGGCCAGGACTTTGGGACTGCAAATGATGAGGATGCCAGTAGGTCGCACACATCCATCGAGCTGATCGGCTGGCCTTGTCTGGCATTAACCTGGACCTTCTCAGTCTTTGAATCGACCGAAGACAGAGATCCATCGGACAGCTGCTCAGGACCAATGTCAATCACCCGTGTGCCAAGTACAGTCTCATTATTCCTGAAGTGGATGATGAGAACTTAGCGTTTAAACACAGACAAGATCAATAGGCTGCAGCAAAGCTACCAAGATCTCTCTTACAGAGACACAAAGAAAGACTGACAGACAGAGGGGCATGCACTTGAAATGGGACCTACAACCAAAACTATTTATGCTGTTTGAGATGAGTTCAGTATCTATCTTTTATTTAGTTAATTGTTTGGTCATCATTCAGGAAGATTGACAAACATCATGAATTTCAAGTCCCATTCCTTATTTATATGTATCACACACACACACACACACACACACACACACACACACACACACACACACACACACACACACACACGCACACACAGAATACATCTGCCAAATTAATTTGTTTTTGTCCAATACAGAGACTTACTTCAGTCTTGAGACACCTGTGACAGTGTTTTGCATGTTAGAAGGACTATACACTTTATTAACAACTGGTGCTGCCGTGAACTGCTGGAGAAGTTCAGCATAGCGAGTCCGCTCTTCCATCCGGATACTCTGTAACAAAGGAGGTGCTATCATGGCCGGCAAGTGTGCAAAACACGTGGATGGTGAACAGGATCGGTATTTATAAATCAATGTCTAGACCTAAACTGGCTATCAACGCAGACTATTCTCTTACCTCTCTAACTGCCATTTTACTCCTGTAGCGCTGTCCATGGTAGCGACGTCTCGGCTGTCCTTGACCACTGAACACTTTCTCATAAATTGACCGATATCCTGGACTCCTAGAACCATTGTTTGTTCTTGTCTGGTTCTCGTAGCTGCTACCACCATATTGTGGTCTGATTGGGGGCCTAAAAATAGAGTGAACGGTCATCAATTCCCAACTGGAAAATAATCCAACATCTCACTCATTCATCGACTTCAAGGTCACCCCACTTTCAAGATCCTGACATGCACTAATTAATGCTAATTGTATATCATCATTTAAAACAAGAGTTCAGTTGTTTAGTCTCAGTACTGGTCACGTGTCGGACATATGCTGAGGAATGTCTGCACTGGAAACAAAACTTCCCACAGACCCAGGTATCATCCTCAGCTAGTCTACTATCAGCTGCACCACAGGAGTGTAGTGTTTCCACAGACTTGAAATGAAAATAAAGGACGTTTATTTATGGCCGCAACAGAGCCTTGTGGATGAGTTTGAGGGGGAGATGAAATATTTGGGAAAAAAAGTGTCCTGCATCTAGAGTCAACATTTCAAGGTTTTCGGGAACATTGTCAGAAAGAACTTAATGTTGGAATCGTGTCCTTCAGGTGCTTGAATACTTCCTCTTTGTTACCTTTCATTATATTTGGGCTAGCTGTCATTATACCCACCACTTGCTACAACTTAATACCAAATTTGCTGAGAGTTCTACTGTGTGACCTGCAATTTCCTCTGCATTTGGCTGGGCAGTATATTTACGCTCAAGGAAATCTGTCACCACTTCATGTTTGCTTTTATTATCGTACCTGACATTAATTACTAACTGTTTATCGTCACTCTCATCCAAGCCTAACAACACAAATGTTCCTTTAAGTTGCACCTTCAGTTCCTCATCAAATGTCTCACCAAAGGCATGTCTTATTATTTGTAAGATGTTTTTGAGAGTTTGTGCAATCTTGGGAGTCAGGGAAAGGTTCTGGTAGAAGTTTTGAAAATGTTATCAGAAAATCTTCGTGGTATATTGTTGTCCGCCAAGGCCAATGTCCATTTGAATTCAGCTTTCGTCACATCATCCTCGCTGCTGAAGATTTTCTGCACACTCCTATTGGATTTCTTTCCCTTTCTGCAGTCTATATGTCTGCCATTCCCCGCACGTTGTCGCCGTCCTGTTTCAGTGACTGAGGCAACAGAAAATTCACAGATACACCGCTTGCATCTTGCTTTAAAGATGCTTGACCGAGCACAGCACCAGATGTTATATTTGTCACCACTGGGATCAGTGTCTTCTTCCCATGAAGCATTGTATTTCCCATTATTCACCAAACCATAGATCTATATTACCCGTAATAAATCATGTATTAGGTCCCGCGTCCAAGGTTTACCAAATGTTTTTCTTCAAAAATATTTGTAGCTTTCATTGCTATAATATACATCCTTTTATATCCAATGTACCCCTTTTTATATCCCTCCCCCTTTCTATTTCTTCAATGCAAATTCAACATAAATGGGGATACCCCAACCCTCATCTTTAGCCTTATCTAGAATACATACAGGTAGAGGGCCAGTACCATATGATTTAATGTTTTTGACAGGGTTGGCAGGTTTACGACACAATGTAAAAAACCATGGATTAATCCAGCGTTTATGACATCATGTCATAAACAGGTTTATAACAGTTTATGACATGATTGCGTCATAAACTGTCAAGAGCACGTATTTTTGAATATAAATATTGGCATAGCCAACAAATTTGTGACATATTTTCCATGATATATAGTTTTTAAAATGGCTTAAATTGTTACTATGTTAATATTGTGATATTAAAAGTAAATTTATTATACAATAAGTTAGGGTCTGATTATTAGACTATGGTAATCATACACTGGTATTGTTTGTAGTGAAAATCAGTTGGCTTGATTAGTCTGCCATTTGTTTCAAGAGCTTAGGGGACAGTATTAATTTAATAGAACTATTCATTAATTGGATGACAAGCAAGACACCGCCCTCTCTTATGTTGGTGCTGGTATTTATCTGTGGCTGACCATGCACTGACAGTGACAAGTGGCTTCACTTAGTGATCCTCCATGTGGCAAGAGCTAAAGATATCTGCTACCAGACATGGGGTCAATTCAATTCCGGAACTGGAATTTTTTTTATGGAATTGATAAATTTGGAATTGAATTTTGCTACAAATAATTTTATTCACACACAAATTAATTTACCATTTAATTTTTTCATTCAGAAATATTCCTTCCATGACGATCCTACTTGGAATATAAACTACTCCGACTAGGTATTCCATGTAGGTACTCGTAGTACCTACTCATGGTAAAGAGTAGTATGTAAAAAAAGGGTAGGTAAAACTTTCATATTAAATATTAAACAGCCAGGCTTGTATTTTGTCACTTGATCCTCCAAGGACTTTGTGATTTGTATTATTCATGACTGACGTATCAAATGGACTGATTTAATTATATATGTCATCTGTTATGGTTACTGAATAAAATACATCTCCAAATTATTTCTGTTATTACTGAATTTGAAAAAAAATATAAGAGAGACCAACATGAAATATTATTTTACATTCATGTTTGTAATATATAAATATATTAATTCTGATATAATGATAATCCACAACTAGTTTAAATAGATTAAAAGTGATAGTTAAAAAAATAAATAAATCACAAAATATAGAGTGAATAAAAAGGTTTATGACAGTTTACGATGGTATTTGACATCATAAAGGTATTTACAACAGGTTTACGACACTGTCATGTCATGAACAGGTTTATGACTGTCACAAACTCAACCCTGGTTTTTGATGAAAAAAGCCTCTGATCCCATTGGATACTGACCCTGTAACAATCCCGCACAAGACTAAAGTTGAAAGGTGCTATTATAATTCAGCCCTAGCTACCCTTTTTAAAAACTAAGGATTGGTGGAGACCTATCTTGTTACACCATAGTCACAGATGGAGAGCTAGATATAGGCATGAATGGGAAGATATATAATACACCTTAATAAACCAGTGTTTTATTGCAAAAGGAGCTTAATTTGAAAGCATATAAGTCCATTTCCACATACAAGTCTTTCACAGTTTTTAGCTGTGATCTCATCAAAAATGTGTGGTGTTGTGGAGGAGTTTAATTTACGTTGGATGGGTGCTTAATATTATGTATGCTTCATCCATCTCAACTTTTCCAGAGATTAATTTCTTGGCTCACAACATTGTGGGTGGCTACCCCGTTAAATGGTGCTGCCGTCTCCCCTGAATTATTTAAAATAAAGGGGATCCTTAAAAAAAACTGAGGACGTATAACACTCTGGCAGTGACCACCTTCAGGGTATTTCGGCTCCATCTTTCCGTACTGCTCCCCTGTGAGTGGTGGGGGAGGAGGTTTTGCAACCGCTCCAACATAGAGGCTGTGCCGATTAAGCGACACAGCCCGGGGATTCTCCCCGAACAACAAAACCATGAAATAAAAGAGATTCTTTGAAACAAAAGAGACGTGGACACATTCAGTGTGCTGCTTTAAGGTACACTAGTGCTGTCAATCATCATTTGCGGCAGAGGCGAAACTGATCTCCAAATAGCGAAAGAAAAAAATGGACCCTTCACAATGACAGATAACAATCTTCCTCCACATAATATAACACCTGGCAAAACTGTTCTCTGGTCAACCTAAAGTATGTCAGGAATTTCGCAATGTTTTCTTTACTTATTCCAGTTCCACGGTTTTTAGCTGTGATCTCATCAAAAATGTGTGGTGTTTAATTTAGGTTGGATGGGTGCTTAATATTATGCATGCTTCATCCATCTCCACTGTACTTGAATGGTGTATTCACCTGACTCACATCATATAATACCCTGATGTTGTTAATGTTGGAACAGAATGATTAGTGTGATTGCGTAGCATGATGCCTGAGCATACAGCGTATATGGAATCTTTGCCTTACTGTACAGGTTCTTTCTGATATCTTTTGGTAATTTTTATATAAATTTCTTAATTATGAACTGAAAGCTAAACCAAGAATGGCTGAGGAGAGAAAAATTAGTAAGTTTACAAAGCCACAACTCATAAAAGCTGAGTGATTCACGATTTTTCCTTGGTTAATTCATGAAAATGGACTGTTCAGATGTGACATATGTGTATGTGCCAAGACATCAAATATTTTTGTCAGTGAAAACAGATGCCTTTAAACCAAAAAAGATTACTTGGTTAAGCACTAAGGATTAGCAGACCATTGGCAATCAGTAATTCTTCACTGTGACAGCAAATGACCATGCTAAGTGTGCCATTTTGACTAATCTCACAGTCCAGTCACAACCAAAAATGCACCAGTGATCGAGCTTCAAGTTTGGAACATCAGTATTATGCATTCGTCACTGTAGAAACAAATCAACTGAACCTTTAAAATAAAATAAAAAATGTTACACAAAATGGTATAGTTGGGCCCTGTCGACCGTATTGCAAGACAGGGTCACTACAGGGTGAGCGATAATAGGGAGTCCATGTAGTCACCTCATTTTGCATCATCCTTTAAGATTACACACAACTGTTTATTTTATAAATGTTCCCAGTAATTGTTTAATCATTTGCTGACTTAAACATAAAAGTTACCTCGGTCTTTGTATGTAAAATAAAATGTTTCTGCAAAAATTGGGCAAAAAGTATCAGCCATCTTAGATTGGTGATATTCATCAGCCAGAAATAGTGTATGTTTTTTAGACGAAGGTAGCAACTATATAAACCAATAAATAAATGCTTATAGGTGCATGTGCGCAAATAAATGTCCATGAAAATGTATTTGTTTGTGTATCTGCTTTTGTAATGAAAATGTCATCAAACTTATTTGGTGATTGGGGCTGTGATTGGGCTATTTGTTTGGTTGATTTAGCCAAAGTAGTGTTTTGTTTCACCACTATTGTTGGCTGGTGTTGATACCAAATTTCATGCATTCTCAATGTCTCAGCCAATCAAACAACACCTAACAAAACAAAGGACTTTAGTAAGTCATTCATTACTGAGAATATTTAGTGAGTGTATTATATAACAAAATGCAGGTTTTATGGTAAATTGTGGCAGTTTGTAATTTTTGTGTGTCCCTCATCTAAATTTTGCTGGAATCCTGCAAAAATGTATAGAATCAACACTACCTCATGGTACTCAACATCACTGCACCATCTGTCCACACCTTTCTCTATAAGTATCCGTTCGAGGTGTGAAAACAGCACACCGGCTTCGCTGCAATGATAAGGGCAGCAACACCACAACCCATCTTGATTTGCAGTCAGATGTCCTCGCCTCGAGTGTGTATTAGATGGCCACAAATGGATTTGTGCGATCATTTTGTAAATAAAAGGATTGTTGAACTGGCAGTTGTCTTGTTTATTATGTTGAATTATAGCACATGTCATCATTATAGACATTAGTTATGTGGCTCTTTAACTAAAGCGGCTAAACAAGATTCAAGCCCAGCGCTGGCATAGAAAAGAATTTTATTATTTTTAATATCAGATAAGATAAGCTCTTTTGGAAAAACAACTCCTGATATCTTAAATTAAAGATGGCTTAAGAGGTTGCTTCCTTATTTCTCTACAGAAACCATCTTAATTGAGACAGCAGAGATCACGCTACTCCGAGATTAATTTATTGACTATCAACATTGGGAGTGAGTCATTCAGTAGTTTTCGACATGGGGTCAATTCAATCCCGGAATTGTCCATCAATTCCAAAATTGCTTATTTAAAAAAAAAGGGAATTGGGAATTGATAAATTGGGAATTGAAGTTTCCTACAAATTTTTTTTATCCACAAATTAATTTAGCATTTAATTTTTTAATTCAGAAATATTTCTTCTATGACAATCCTACTTAGAATATAAGGTACTTGGAGTAGGTATTCAGAGCATGTACTCTTGGTTAAAATTGGAATCGATAAATTTGGAAATGGAATTTTTTATGTTGAATTAACCAAATAGAATTGAAATTGACCCCATGTCTGATTAGGTTATTTAGCCTTGGCACTGATCACACCTAGGATGAAATACAGTGGAGGGGCCATTTCCTACAACAAATACAGGCATGAGTTGGATTCAAACCCTCAATCTAGAGGTTTGCAGCTCAATGCTCTGACCACTCGGCCATTAGGGAACTATCACAAGATCAGGATATATATATTTTTCCAACACGGTTGGCTGACCATGTTAACTAGCAGTGTCACCATACCCACTGAGATATTATGAATAAAATGTGTAATGCTCATAAAAGTAACCCAAAATCTAACAATAATAATTACCAGCTATACAGCACATCAAACGAAAGAGTATAATGAAATATTCCAAATTAAACGAGGGTTGCCATTGGGGCTTTCTCAAATGTTAGACTGGGGCGCCTCCGTGGTCTAGCGGTAGCGTGTTGGACCACAGATCACTCCGTGCTCGAATCCCGGCGTGGGCATATCTGAAGGTTGTTTCCTCTTTCACTTCATCTCATTACCTTTGGAGGTCGCTCGGCCCATTTAGCCTACCTTGTGCACCAAAGTGGCCGTAAAACATCAATCATCATCATCAAATGTTACACTAGGCTGCAGTATGTAAGGAAGGAAAAAAGTCTCGTGCTCCAGCATCACTGTGCACAAAGATTATGAAAGATTATGTAGTCATCTGAATTTAAATTGAGTCAGGATTAGCCATCCTCATGATCTTAAGTTCCTTTTGGTTCAACCTACTAACTACTAGGTTCGGAAGGATAATGCAGGCTAAATATCAACCCTGAACCCAGAGGAGACAATCACAGCTGTACAATATGGTACAATAAATAATAATGTATTTAATTGATAGTAATGAGTACTTGGCATCAGCAAGCAGCTCCACAAGACGGTCATCTTACATAAGCACAATATTTAAAAGAAAAGATGACTAGTGGCTGTTTACCTTGTTAGATCCTGTCCAGGTGTGATGCTAAGATCTTGTATCCTAGGTTGCAGTGTGCCCCGACCCTGAAACTGAGTTCTGCCAACAGGACTTCCCAGAAAACTGAACATATCTGGCTGGTCGAGATCAAAATTAGCATCAGTGAAGCAGTAGCCTTTGGCTGGATTGTTTACGGGTGTCGAGTGAACTGTGTGACAAAGAGACAATGCCAATTACCCGAATATAAGATTTAAGGACAATTACGAAAACAAATTTTAACTAATAGTCCAAACACATATTAACTGTACTCATTACTGTAGTGTTACCATGGACAATGATTAATAAAGTGAGTGATGAGTTGATTGCCATGTTTGGCCTTGGTATTGATCAAACTTGGCTGAAGTGTTACTTCCTAGAGAAATGGGATGATATGTTCAAATATGTAGAAAATGAACTGTGCCACAAGGATGTGAATGTTTGACAAACTGTAGTAAAACCCGGTTTCTATTTACTTTGCATTCCCTGCATAGCATTCATAATGTCTCTTCCATATCGAACCTCAGAGCCTTGATCCTGAAAAGAGAAACTGTTAATTAAACTGGCAGAATAATTGTATTAAGTACCTATAAGATAACCTTTCTGATACGGTGAGTCAACAGTCTACATTGATCTGACCACATAATACTCATCATTAGAGAATGTTAATGGGTAATGCTGTCTTTCTGGCGATACTAGGAATAGGTGACGCTTCTTAACATATTCAAATGACTGGCATAGGAGTTTGATGAAGGCATTCTGAAGACAAAACGAGTTTGCAGCATTCACCCTCAGATAACTTTAACTCCATTTATCAGTATATCCCCACATCTGAGTGGTTAGGAAGAAGTTGTTTTCAACCCACACACACACACACAGAGAGAGAGAGAGTTAAGAAATTGGCTGATCATAAATACATTTATCCCTTACCACACGCAGTCCATGTTGTATGAATGTTTGTCTATTGACTGGCATTTCCTCTTGGCCTGGACTGCTGAGGTTTGAAATCTTCTTCATCAGTGTCTTGGGACTGTTCGTTATTTGGCGAATATAATAGTTCTCTTGAAAAGAGCGATGCTTGCTCACAACCCAAGTGGCCGCCTTCTTCAGCAAAACAACTGGCTTCTGAACTGAAAGAGTAAATTGTGATCATACTGTGAGACACATTTTCTGTGAGTAAAAATGTCGCTTTTTACAACCACTTGCGCGTACTTGTTGTCCAATGAGTCATACAACCTCCAAAGGTAATGAGGTGAACTGAAAGATGAAACACCATTCAGACATAGCCCAGCTAGGATTTAACCTCCTGCTGCTCAAGGTCTAAGGCCAACCACGCTTTTAAAACATTATCTGTAAAGAATATATTTGCTTGAATTGAGCTGTAAATAAGTTAAATAATTCATAGGGGAAAATCAGCGTTTAATGATACACTGTCAGAAAATGATAATTGATTAATATAATCAGGAGGTTATGATGAATTAAATGAATAGTTAATCAGAAAATAATCAAAATATGTCTGAAAATTTTGTTTTCAAACTAAAACAACTAATGAATGATAAAAACATAGAAGCTTACTTTGTAAATCATTTGGACGCTTTCGTTTATCTGGCATTGGCACACTGTCTAATCTATATTAACAAGACAAAAAATAGATCAAACATTATAACTTTTGTTCTTATATTCAAATGCAGCTGGTGATAGATTTTCTTTTGGTATTCATGCAGCCTATCATATTTGATTGTGTACAAGACAAACTAAATTTACTTCAAAGGAAACGACTTTAAACCTGTGTATTT
Organism: Paralvinella palmiformis; assembly: GCA_025642065.1. Taxonomy (NCBI): domain Eukaryota; kingdom Metazoa; phylum Annelida; class Polychaeta; order Terebellida; family Alvinellidae; genus Paralvinella; species Paralvinella palmiformis. The sequence goes on along the minus strand of JAODUP010000082.1, from coordinate 18,198 downwards.
GTTGAGTTGTGAGCCTTCATTTATCGTGGAAAAACCAGTCACAAAGAAATGTTCATTTCCTCTCTTTTCCCATTCATTATATATATATATATATATATATATATATATATAAGTATTGCAAGTATACTTTTAAGGTATCAAGGTAAATCATTGGTGGCCATAATTAGTAGTTTATACAAAGATAATAATTAGTAGATATCAGAATCAGAGCTGTTTGATTAAAATTGGTTGATTTAAATCACACCAAAAAAATTCCTGCATTTTAATTTTTTATTAATTTGATTGTTATGATTATGGCGGTTATACTTTCATAAGACTTAAGGTATGGGAAAAACAGGAAGTCAGGCAAAGTGCAAGAATTGTGGCAAAGAAATGCAGACTTGTCACCACAATAAAGAATGTTATTTAATTCATTTTAAATCTGATTTAAATAGCTTTTATCCCCCAACCCTGATTGTGTGTGGTTATACTTTGATAAGATTAAAGTAGTGGGGAAAACAGGATGCCAGGCAACATGCCAGAAATGCAGGGACATGTCGCCAGAATAGAGTAAATCAATAAAAAATATTTCTTTTTAAAAATCATAATTATTTTCAATGCTAACCACAATGAATTTCAGAGACGAATAACACAAAATCACCAAAGGACAGTGAACCATTTTAACTTAAAAATCAGGACAAAAATTAAGTCTACTCTTTCAATTGTGGTGCCTAGCATTTTTTTCATATTCTTTGGTCATAAACAAAATATGTATGACATGTAGTATAAGTATGCCATTGGTAATGCTTTGTGAAACTGATATGTTAAAGATCAGATAGCTATAAATGTACATTTCTTTCATGACAGTTTGGTTTATTCATCAAAATCTTTTTGCCTTTATGCAAGTAGACCTAAGAGAAATAATTGCAGGGTTTGTTCGACAATAAAACAGTAAAATTAGAAGAGAATGAAAACAACATTAAAAATTCAAATGTCCGACGGGTTTAAGGCCCATGTCATCATGATGCATAATCTGTCCATGTTAAGTTACCGTGCCCATTTCTAGTAAACAAGTAATGATAATGGGTTTAGCCACAATAACTCAGGTAAGATCTACTCTACTCACGGAGAGTGACCAAGTTTAAAGTTACGTTTTATAATAACCTATAAGTTACTATAACGAATAGTATTATACTTTATAGGATAATAGGTCTATTCAATCATTACATTAAATGTAGACATAAGTAGTTGAGCAACATAACCGTGATAAAGACAACTTCGGCGACGCATCACATTATTCTCAATGTATATAAAAAGCTAACACAGAACTCAATTACTTCTGTATATCTAATAACACTCAGAATCGTTGTAAGTAAAAGCTACAAAGCCACATCTCACAAGTGACGCCAAAATGTTCACGGCGAAAGTGAGCGATAATAGGAACATCAAGCGAACTTTGTTCTCGTTATATGATCGTATTAATCATCTTTGTATAACTGTCAGACACAAACCCTTCTAGGTGCCTCTTTCTGCTAACAGTGTTAGCTTCAGTTTGACTACCAGGAAGGACAGACTTCAACGTTTCACTAATTTTCGACCACATCTGAACGACAATAGATCTATAAGGTCTCGGGGGCAGGTTCAGTTAAATACAGGTCATTTCGGAACAAGACCATTTCGGGACAAAATCATTTCGGGACATATATATATATATATATATATATATATATATAATGATAATATATATTACCACGTAGATCACTGTTGATATACGAGGAAACATGTAACATTGTAAGTTATGTAACTTTCTATATTAAATAGATCTAACTTTCTATATTAAATAATTTTTCATGAGTTTAAAACCTCCATAAATGAAAGATCATGACATACATAATAATTAAAACATTCCTAATAATGAATTGCCTATAATCGCGAGTACATACCTAATTGGGTGTACTTGTGTTTGATCACAAGTTGTGATCAATTCAAGCCTTTTGATTCACAACCCTTCATCTCGGTATCTTAAAAGACAACTGGGGCAATTACTGATTGGATGTTCTTGTTTGTATCGAATATCACAGGTTTTGGTGTGGTTTCAATTCATATATTCAAGCTATATAAACACACAGCTTCAAATTCTATTCACATTCAAATCAGCATTTTGGTAAAAATTATAAGAAGTGAGTTGAATACAGCATCAAATCTAAACCATTGAAGACGAGCAATCAGTACACGATGTTGATGTATCCCGTCATGTGCTCAGTTCATTGAATGGACGATATATTGTGGTTCCTCTAAGACAGCCTAGGACTCGACCCGGCACACCACTTCATATATATATATATATATATATATATATATATATACACACACACACACCTAAATAAATATCACAGTGAGCTCCGGTGGCCTAGCACTTGGTGCCAACGTCGCAGGTTCGAACCCCGTAAGAGGTCGAAACTTTTCCAGGGATTAATTTCTCGGCTCACTACATCGTGGGTGGCTGACCACGTTAAATGGCGCTGCCGTCTCCACTGAATTATTTAAAATAAAGTTAAAAAAACTGAGGACGTAACCGCAGTGACCACCCTCAGGGTATTTCGGCTCCATCTTTCCGTACTGCTCCCCTGTTAGTGGTGGGGGGGAGGGAGGAGGCTGCTCAACCGCTCCAACATAGAGGCTGTGCCAATTAAGCGACAGCCTGGGGATTGTCCCCGAACAACAAAACCAAACCAAAACCATAAATATCACCACAACCAAGATTACCACCACAAAGTAATAAAATAGAGGACTTATCTACGGAACTAATAAATAAATTGAAGCTTTTGCCTCTTCATTACGCCAGGAAAAATTACCACAAATGGGGCCTGAGATATTTGGAAAATTGATTGGACATTATAAAAAAATCTCCGACAGAAAAGTTACATTACCTTGTCAAATATATATCAGGCGAGACAAAAGAAGTTATTAAATGTATTCTATGCTCGGACTTAAGTGGCAGTGTGCTTACAATGAAGCCAAGAAGCTTTTACACGAGAGATATTTGTCTCAGGAATACAGAAATTTGCTGACCGTTTAAAGTAACATTGGCAAGATTTAGTTTGACTTATTTGGCATGGAGTTTCTCTGACAACATATTTACAAATCTATAAATTCATTTGCCCCGATATATTTCCGAGGGGGTTCCTTCAAACGATAGCGAGCCATTTTGTTTTGGATACACTACATTTATCTTATCTTTTCATTTCTTGGTCTGTCAACAATCCCACGATAAGCTGGTATAGTCAGAGTGACATATTTGATTAGTGCAGCAGTTAGCATTTTTTGTCGTATTTAGATTGAATCCGTGGTCAACATTAGCCAATGGACATTTAGCCAATGGACATTTAGCCAATGGACACTTAGCCAATGGACATTTAGCCATTATTTGCAGGGGGACATTTCGCCAACCTTAAAAAATTAGATTATGTTTATGTGAGCTTTCACCATAAATATAGATGTTTCAATAAATACAAAACACAGTGTATGTAATCGCTCCTTCCGTTGTTCAGTTGCCAGAAGCAACTTGACCTCCTCACAGCTGTACATAATTAATAACCATTCTCGCAGTTTACAGGCATCCAGCGTGTGTTACCACCTACTCTTCCAGCTTGCTGCACGATCGTTACGCAGACGCTTCTGCATGTCCTTACATTCATGCCTAATTAATTTCTTGGGAGGTTAACCGTTTAGATCTTTGGTGCACCTTCTTTCTTCAAAGCATCGATGATGGGCTACACGGAGGGATGTTGGTAGCCAAGCAAATGGGTAAAACGATTGTTCCAACCCTAGCAATGGTTATTTGTTATTGGTCCACCATACGGAGTGGCCTGATGAACATTCCACAGGGCAGGTGGGTACCGTGGATGGAACTATTCCCATACGAACAATGGCTGCTCCATCTAACTAGACCATCTCGTGGAACACATTGACGACGGAAAGTGCCAGTGACGTACCTTTGGTAAAAGTAATCCAGCAGATCTTCTGCACCAGGAGCGGTATTATCACGGCTGTACACGATTCCCACATGAATGTCTTCAATGGGCAGGAATGCTAGGACATCTATCTGTCCGCTGAACAACTAAAGGTCCTCGTCATCTCTATATTCATGCATTGGACTCGGATCTTGTATCTTCCTCCAGGTTGCTTGCATCAAATGGTAAAAACAACCCCTGACTTTGGCATCATTGTCCAGGGTTGCTCAAATGGCACTAATTACAGCCTGCTCAAAATCAACCAGAATGGTTCTGGGGTCTGGATACAGTTCCATCGAACTGCACTTATCCAACAAGGCACGGCATATTTCCTCATATCTATCATAGGCCTTGCGTTGTAGCAGCTAGGGCATATGCTACACCAACAGTCGTGGATCCAAGGGGGACCCGGATAACGTATAGCCGAAGAAATGCATGTGACTAGAAACGACACACCCATAAATGAATTATTGTAAAACCATATAGACACTTTTGTTGATCATAACTTCAAATAAACCAATATTAAGCGTTACATAAATTTCATACCTATATTCTCCCCATTTACATATCCCAATATTCTTCTGTAGACGTTATTAAAGGCCAGACAATTGTTTATGTGAACACTTGATTTGTAGACCCCAAATAACAACCAGATGCATTTGACAAGAATTATCTAAATAATAGTACTTCAATACGAAAGAAACGTATTTTGAATCGACAGATAAATATATTTACTCAGGAATAAAGTAGATAGATCTATGAGTGTTTGGCATATTATCGTCGATGTTAGTCCGTATTTATGTTGATGAATTATTAAATAGATGATAACTGGCCTATGTGTGTGAGGGGTGTTTCATCGGTAATACATTTGGCTGTGTTGATTTGTCGACGATTTACGTCTGGTGGCGCCACCATGAGGTGCAATTCTCAGTTTGGTTTGGGATATAAATACTTATATTGCATTCAGTTTAAGGTCACATTAATCCAGTACAGAATTTAATCACCCATATTGGTCGTACTGAATTAGCAACATTCAACAAATGATAAAGATATCAGTGCTCTGCAATTCGAGTAATAACTTTAGAGGAGGGGCAGATCCAGAAAAACAAGTTTATTTAACTTGATCCTACCTTAATTAATGCGAGGATTCTCAGTTTTATTTACATCTTGCTAGGATGAGAAAATAATGGATTATCTCTTGTTCTTATTCAATTTCAGCATGTTGCTGTTCATCCAAGTACTTATGCCTGCAAAACAATATACGCAAGCGCACGGACGCACGGACGCACGCACGGACAAGCACATACATATCCTGGAAATTAATCTGATGTCAGTTTGAGCAAACTATATCTCCGTGGCCCAAATGTAGATTAATATCGGTTATTTCTTACTCCTTAAATCAATACTCAGTCATTTACCTGTCTCGCCATTGACGCTTCTCGGAACAATATTTGATCATCGAATAGATCATTTATATCTAATGTCCCAGTACAAAATGACTACAAACTGGTTGATGCTAGTTTAGTCTTCAGCTGTATAAATGTATCGATCTCATATGTATGTTTTCCAGTGCCTGCTTTAACTGTAATATGATAGATTTGGTCTTGTTGACCTCGGTGAGACTGGGAGGTGAGAAATCGAGCCTCAGCTCTATAGTTTAGAATGATTCATCAGTCGAGGCTCGTATACTAAAGCGTTTAGAATATATTTAGGAAAAACCGCCTTTCTATACGTTATTGTATGAATAAAATATTCACTTAACTTGAATGCATATTGGATTGGTATATGTAATATTCTCATCTGTGATAGAGGCAATATATGGACTTCACGACGTTGTTTGAGTCAACGATAGAACTATACATGGTTCAATTCTAAAACGTGTTTCATTACATTCGTGGTCTAATATTACTTTTTGCTCTTAATTTTCCTTTAATGCGTTATTTTAATTTTGTTAGTTTATTAGTTAATACTGATTTAATTTTTGTTATGCTCCTAGCATATCCGTATTGTTGCTCTCCTGCGATGACTACAGCTTGTAAACAATAGACACCATATGCCGATTACCAGTGCTATTTTTGTTAAAACTACAGAGTGTATAAGTATATCTGATTTTGCTGATTAACGTGCTAATTAAAATACAAATCGTTGATTCATGGCTCTAACAGATGGCACACATTATTTTATACAACATACATATAAACGTTTTTATTTGCCCATATATATATATATATATATATATATATATATATATAGGTGGCAATACATAATCAACATCTAAAATGTAAACTTACTCGGAAACTTAATGGCAAATCATGTTTCTACATAATATTAATAGAAACTAAAATATCGAGATTCTAAAATCTTCGCGCCAGTTAATCTGTAAAGAGTTACAGCGTTTGCTTAAGAACTAATTAATAACCTATGGCCACCATTTCCTTTTCGCGGCACATTCTAGTGAGAATGAGTCTCCTCCCACGAAGGATACACCAAAAAAATGGACGCCAGACCTAGTCATATTTCTTCGTGATTATTCCGGATATGTCACTATTTTCATGCGCGCAGAGATATTGAAACACCAATCCTGTTCTCTCGGACATTCTGTTTTAACTCGAAATACATTAATATTTAATGTGCTATCGAACCATTCGAGGTTTGTAAAATGTTTTACGTGAATTATTGTAGTATCGGGTCACGATGATGAAAATATATATATATATATATATATATATATATATATATAACAAAATTAACGTAATCACTACGCCTTCAGTTTTCACTGCACATATGTCTGGCGTCGTATGCTAAAAATAAACGCGCCGTATCAACAACCTTTGGCATAAGTTAATTGCATGTTGAGCGCAATACCCCCCCTCTGCCACTACAACTCATAGTTAATAAACGACCGAAATATAGCTTTGAAAATCTAACACCATATATAATAAGCAACGAAATAATCCAATTCCGAATCATGACGACGAGTGTTCGCTCAAGGCCGGTTTCGTCAGCGTGCTCACAAATCGCTCCTTCCGTTGTTCAGTTGCCAGAAGCAACTTGACCTCCTCACCGCAGTCGGGATACCCTCTGTATACGGTCCTGGATGATGCCGATTTCGAGCCGAGCAGCAGCGGATTCTTCAGCTTAATGGCGTCGGCCCGCTTCGCTTTTCGCCCGTCTATCTTCTTCGCCGGAGCCGCTTCGCCCGTTGGTCCCTCCGTGCCCGCGAAGAATTCTTCCGACGCCAGGCAGGCCCGGAAACAGCCCCGGCAGTTGTATGGACAGCCCGCGCCGTGCTTGATGTCGCAATCTTCGTTGTACAGGAGGGGCTTCAGCGGCTGTCTGGCGGCGTGTCTTCGAACGTCATCCTTCTCCTTGTCCGATAGGTTTCGCGCTTTCGTCGGCCTCGACCGGTTGCCGGCGACCGACTCGTAGTTCGAATCGCAGGCCGGAAGCGGCGATCGACCGTGTGCACTGCGCATTCGCATGACGAAAACCTCCTTCATCGCCTCGACGGATCTGAAGCCGACCGTGGAGTCGCCAAGGAGCGCCAATCGCCGCTTCAGATCGAAGAATCCGAGTTGACGAGTTTCGGTGTACGACGCAGACCGATTGTCGTCTGAGGAGTCCTGTTCGGGTTTCGTCGGAAGGGCGGGTTTGATCTGGATTTCCGGACAATTCTCCATCTTTTTCTCGACACTTGGAATGCTCGTACTTGGTCTGTTCGCCTGCGCCAGTCGTTCATTCGGGCTCCTCGTCGTGCCACACGTCTGAGGTCTGTAAGTGGCTAATGAAGAACGAAACGGAACCTGAAGTTGCGAAGCAGGTTTCCTGTCCTGATCGAAGATCTGATCTTCGACGTTCGATCCTGATGGAGCCAAACGCAGCTCCTGAAATTTCTTCCCCCTACCCTCTAAAGCCGACCTGCCTCGCAAAACCTGGTCTTTACCCAACAGTTGTTGACCAGCTTCGAAGTGGCGCCGTCCCATAACCGAACTGGCACTCTTTGCTCTGGCTTGAATTGCCTGGCGACATTCCGATGCTAAAATCGGTTTCTTAGCACCAGAACCACATGAAGGACCACCGCCCTTTTTCTGCTGTTGTGCCGTCGATATTCCGACAGGCGAAAGCCACGAATTCGCCGAAACGCCGCTAAAAATTAGCTGGATACGAACGTTTTCATCTTCAGAACACTGTGACACTCGTAGCTTTTGGAAGATTTCCGATGCTTTCGCCGATCTAGAACAGTCATTTTTCGCCCGTCCTGTAAAAGAACTACATTCAGCACAGGAAGACTTATCCATATTTTCGCTGTATCGTTTATTCGTAACCGAGTACGATGATTTCCTTATAGGATGGATGGATGAATGTTGTTTAACGAAACATCGGCACAATTTAGGCAATTTCCTTATAGGAAGGCCATTTTTCTGTTGTGTTGAAACAATAATAATTTCCGCCGTGTTTACATAGTCTATCTTCCGGTTATAATGGACCGATCTTGTTGTTTACGGGCCTAACAATTGACCCGAGTATCCTGTCGGCGATGTTATCACGAGAACCAATAGCTGAGAACAACACGGCGATGTAAACACTCAGCAAGCCGCCGGACCTCACAAACAGCCGCCGATATTCGCCGTCCATACGCAGGCCTGTCACCTATAAAGATACTTTCCAGAAGACAGGACGTCCGAGCTGGCGCGTGCTATCTCTGGCTAGCTAACTGATCGGGCAGGCTAAGCTATCGGCTTCAGCTGCTCACATTTATTATTCGACACCTAGTATTCAAAGCCTAACGTCGATATTCATTGCCCATGACAACCGTATTTGGAAGCGGAACCAAACATTAGGGACACTAACATTAATTAAGATAGAGGGCTGAGCTCTTTCCCAGCCACTGAGGAGATTTCCGTAACCGAAACAGCATGACAAATTTTAGATCAATTACGCGATGTATTTGGATGTTTGTTTGTTATTGCGTGCGTCCAGGTGTACCAGTGCACGTGTAGGACACGGTTTGTGTGTTTCTTTGTACGTGCATGCCTGCATATTGGCGTATGGATGACTGTATTTTTGAATATAATAATTATGTACGCGCGCGCGTGTTTTTTTGGCAGTGTGTGATAAAGCACTGGCACGTTCAATTGATAAAACCACCACTGGAAGATTCATCAAAGGAATTGCATAACATATATTTTTCATACTGAGACGTGTAATGTCTCACCAGTGATGATGATGATTGGTGTTTTACGGCCACTTTTGTGCACATGGTAGGCTAAATGGGCCGAGCGACCTCCAAAGGTAATGAAGTGAAGTCAAAGAGGAAACACCCTTCAGATATGCCCCGGCCGTGATTCGAGCTCAGGTGGTAGTGATCTGTGGTCCAACGCGCTACCAAATAGACCACGGAGGCACCCCCAGTATATATATATATATATATATATATATATATATACGTGTGTGTGTGTGCGTGTGTCTATCTGTGTCTCTATCTGTGTATCTGTCTGTCTGCCTGTCTTCACACGTCCGGTGCGCACTCGCTCACCAGCGCTTGTTCTGGAAAGAAACTAATCATGACTCCAGCCCACATTTCCTTATCGGGATCCGTCCCATTGGAGTTTTGCCCACCAACGACGGTATCCTGTTAACCAACGGAAATAGACATCTTACCAGACACGGATACAAGGAGATATTCACGTTTAGTAATTACTTCTCTCGAGATCAATAGTGTTCGATCTGTATTTCACGCGATCGATCCCAACTGAAAGCGCTCCATTGTGCACGCAATTTGTAAACGCTGATTCACTGACTGGTTTTTTTGGAGGTGAGGGATCCGGAAGGAGGGTAGGGGAAGGCGGCGGGTTTCGGGCGCTAAAATGGCCGACGAGAATCAATTATGGATCTCAGTAACTGACTCAGTGAGGCAAACCTGACATAGTCGCCTTCTTATGGAGTGTAAACGAAAGACTCGTCATTTTCATTGCCAAACTTAAGTGGTCACTATAGGCGTGTCCAATAATATCCAGAACGGATTGTTATAATTCATGCCATTATATAATAGTTTTTTTTTTAAATTCGTTCTGGATTCTCCTCTATATTCTGAGAAGCATTGGGAGAATAGCCGTATGTGATCTATAGACAAATGTCTGTATGGTCTCGTCGGTTAGAGCGTGGGACTTTCTTACTCGTGGTCGTGCTGTGCGGGAGGTCGGAGGTTCGAATCCCGGCCGTTTGTTTAGAATTGGTCCTCGTTGTGAAGCAATAAAATTAAAATTCTAGACCATATGCGTCTTTGAGTTAGCTAAGCCACGTCAAATAACAGCTATTTCGACCATTATTATTATTATTATTAATATTATTATTAAATGGTCGAAAATAAAGAATCTCTATCCTCAAATAATCAACTGTGTTAACAACTACTGAAATTCGCGCTAAAACTAAAGAATAAAAATAATGTAAATAAGCATCACTCAACATGTAATAAACATAATATACAAACTAAAATGAAGAGAGTAATGTATTTATCACGGATCGGTTATGACTTGGTGCCAACGGTCACAGGTTCGAACCCCGTAAGAGGTCGAAACTTTTCCAGATATTAATTTCTCGGCTCACAACATCGTGGGTGGCTGACCACGTTAAATGGCGCTGCCGTCTCCACTGAATTATTTAAAATAAAGGGGATCCTTAAAAAAAACCTGAGGACGTAAAACACACTGGCAGTGACCACCTTCAGGGTATTTCGGCTCCATCTTCCGTACTGCTCCCCTATGAGTGGTGGGGGAGGAAGTTTCTCAACCACAGAGGCTGTGCCGAATAAGCGACAGGCTGGGGATTCTCCCCGGAAAACTAAAATTAATTTAAACATTCTCACAACTGTGGTGATCTGACTTGCGTGTTCTACTCCCAAACTCCACGGCTGTAGATTTTGCTTGGCGGCTTAGGGACTGGTGAGACATTACACATGTCTCAGCAAGAAAAGTCGCCTCTCTGGATTTAGTTCCCTGAAGAAACGTCCAGAGTATGAATTCACTGTTCGAGATTCTCTGTACCTGTGCCTTATTATACACAGCTAAAACAACACACACACACACGCGCACACAATGTTAATCTTTTTTATTATTATCAAAGCGTTGTGCGATTCTCTATGTTGGTGTTACGGGCAATTGGTTACGAAAGATTTGGTTTCGGAATAGGATGGTACAGATAATTTGGTTACGAAACCTCAGAAATAAAGTTGGATTTTCCTAGAATCTTTAGCATCGTTTTTTCTCGGATTTAATTTGTTAATATGGATCCCAATGAAGATAATGAATTAGCACTTCTACTTGCAGATATAGGAAAACAACTAATTACCAAAGATATAGAACCACTTAAGCACTTTGCCTATGATTATATGAAATACAGCGATGTGGAAGCCTGCACAGAGCAGCCAAACCCAGTGTTTTTGCTTCTTTTAAAGATGTTTCGTGTTGTAGGCAGGAAGAGAATGATTGATTGGCTCAGAGATGTATTTTACCGATTAAATAATATCACGGTACTAAAATTGATAGTGAAATTTGAGATAGAGAGAAATAAAACGACTGATCCTTTCACTGTCATGCTAAATGACCTGGCATCTATGATAACTAAGTCCCAGTTTGAAGACTTTAAACGTTATTACACTGCAATTGTTAAAGATTCAGAGCTGGAACAGATTGACAACGTATACGAGTTATTCAGAGTTTTAAAGTTATGTGGATTACTAGAAAAACAACAGTTGGGTGACTTTAAGGAAAGGTTAAAGAAGCTAGACAATACAAAGCTTTTGAGGATTGTTGAAGATTATGAAAAAAATCCTAATTCATCATGGACAGGTAATAATTTAATATAGATCTACATGCTGCGTCTTGTTAACTGTATCATTTTGCAGATTTTAGATCGTATAGATCTATAAGGTACCAGGTAGTTTCGTAACCAAACCTCTTCGTACCATACCGTTTCGTAACCAAAGGGATACCAGTTCATAACCAAGTTATAATATCACAGAATGTTATAAAGTTCCAGTTTACCTAATAAAACGTTTGTTAACATCATTATTATCACTTGTTCAATTACAGAATTTCCTACCTGTTATAAGAATATAAATGGTGAATAATGAACCATTCAGACATAGACTAATTTGCTCAGTCATCGTAACCAAAAGCCATACCATTTCGTAACTAAAAGCCATACTGTTTCGTAACCAAAGCCATACAATTTTATAATCAAAAGCTAGACATCTACTCACTTCTGTGACGTTAGCTGGACAATTCAGATCAATGGTTTTTCTTGCAATGGCACTTCAACAACTTCAATTGTTCTCCTCACAAGTTTGAGATACAACAAAACAGCAGTTAACTATTCCTGAAGTTTGTTCATTTCAATTGCGGTAATATTACAATGAAAATATTATAACAGTTTCAGCAAAAAATCTGAACATAAATCAGATGATAAAATAGATAGATTATCAACATTATATAATTTAGTATTTAATAAATAAAAAACATGAGTAAGAAGTGGTAAGCACTTGGTTATGAACTGGTATCCCTCTGGTTTCCCTCTGGTTATAAAAACGAAACGTCTAGAAACCATTTATAATGTGTGTGCTGCCAGGAAATGTCACAATATTCAGCTTGAACTGATCAACTAAGCCATGTTTGAATTTGACAAATATTACATAATGAATAAAGGGGGATAAGTAATTATTCGTGTACTTATGATTGATTTTCTTTTGTTTCGCCATCTTTCTCAAGGATCCAAGCATTTATTTCTATGTGGTCCCTTTTTATTATTGAGCAGCTGTTTATGTCTCTCCCCCACCACTTATAGTTACCAAGATGCAGCATGTATATTAAAGTATTGGCAGCGACTGTTGATGTCTATTTGTACGGCAGCTGTCATGTGACTAACATCGACCTAGATCTGAACTCGTTGAAAAAGTGTTGTTCGTATGGCTAACCATATGAAAACTGGTTTCGTTTCTTAATACAATATGGTCTGTTTGTGTTTACAAAATCATAATTAAATACTTATTTCCAGTGTTCCTTTTTATTGAGTATACTGACAGGGGAGCAGTGTGGAAAAATGGAGCTGAAATACCCAGAGGGTGGTCACTGCCAGAGTGTATTATGTCCTCAAGTGATCTTTAATGTTCCCCTTTTAAAATTAATTCAGTGAGACTGCAGCGCCATTTAATTTGGTTAGCCACCCACGAGATACTGTGTTGCTTGCATGTTACCTTGACAGAATTGCACAAACACTTTGGTTTAGGGTTTTCGAGTTAGGGTTAGGCAGACAGTGCCGGAGCTTTAGTAAATTGTTAAGGTATCCAGTAGTTGGCAGTGAGTTATATTCCATAGGATATTTTGGAAAGTAGACGTACGGAATTGAAATGCTGGAGCTATAGCTACTTCGGTGTACGTCCAGGTCCGGACCAATAGTCACAGCCTAGAACATAATATGCAGTCAGTCTAAAAACCCTATTCACTCAGGCCTGCCATTTTGTAGACTAACATAGTTTGTTGCTGTTTCCTTTGATATAAAAAGATAATTCATCTTTGGTTGTATTTTTACTAGAAGAAGACAAAACGAACAATTGGCTCTTGATTACAAAAGAAATAAATATTTACATGTACATGCACCAAGCTGAAATATAATTTTCTCCATAGCCACATTTCTGTCACTAATGAGGAAAGCATCGGAGTTGTTATTGGTGTATTGAATCTACCTTTGTGGCTGTTGGTGTACCTTTTATGCTGCAGTACTCGATCCACAGATTCTGGAAGAGTGGTAACAGTTATTAACTATGCCACGGCCCTGCTTTTGCTATTATGTCTGGAAAGATCATTGCAGGTGGTGTCGCTGTCTTCCATCATCACACCATACAATAACCACACCCTTCACCATAAGTCTTCACTATTACTGCAGACTTTGAGGGCTGAAGTAAGTCTGCTGTTCTTGATTTTAGAATCAGAGGGTGCAATTTACACCGGGATCGGACTCTTCAGCACGAAGTGCAACATTTGATTTTTGACACTGGTTTATAAGCCCAGGAATATGCTAAAATACAAATATATTCATCTACTGTCTTTTATTTTTGCTCTTCTAGCTGATAGAATAGATACAACCTCATTTCACAATGATTACATCCTTCGCTATACAGTCTAGACCACTTCCATCCTCACTCTGAATTGACTAGCTTCCTTGATTATGACCCCACCATTTTACAGATTCCCTCACAAGTGTCATTGGCAGTAGACGCCTGAATGTTTAGCAGATGTCTTGATCTCTTTCCACGTGCCGGATTAAGTGAAGCCATGTTGGCAGTACATGGTCAACCGCATTTCTACACCAATACCAGCCAAAGAGAAGGGCGTTGTACTTTATAATTGTTTCTGGTCATCCAGTTGTTGGATAGATCAATTGAATTTGCCTCACCTCCTGGCCTTTAGAAGCTTATTTCCCAGACAAGCTCAACCAATCACAGAACCGATCATTCAGTTTAGGTCACCAATGAAGCATATTAGTGTGATAGTGACTAATTGTTTTAATGTTAATTATGTATAAATTTGTTAATTAATATACTCTATCTGAGAAAAACCCAGACTTAACCAGCCAGCCTGGGCTAAACCAGTTTAACCTCGGGTAGATTGGGATTAGTCTTTTAAAACTGAAAACAACACATGTGGCATTTGATGTCATATAATTAAGCAAACAGCGGCAATTATAATAACAAAACGAACATGATGGATTACTTGGCACAGTCGATTGATTCCAGCAATAAAACACAAAAATAACATACAGCCACAACAGTAGAGTTGCAATCACAGGTTAAATGTAAATGTTTAACAGCTCACTGTGCGACTACAATCACATTTCTTTCACCCAGAACAGAATCAGTTACAAAATCATCAACGCAGATTATTTGAAATAATTAAATGTAGACGGGGGAAATCAACCAAAACATGAGTAAAGAGACAATATTTCCCAGTATTCTTGTCTGTAACTGGAAAAGTAAATATTTAGCAATATGGAACAATTATCGGTGGGGGGATGACCATCCAGACATACCTAAATCCAGTTATATGAAAATTTTGTAATCCAGAGACATAACTTTTTACCAGCTGATGGAATTTAATATTCAATACCTAGGTCAATTGCACTGTCTGCCATATGGCATGATAACCTAAATATTTTTAATTAGTAATGATGTGCGCATTATGTTCTGGTAAAGTATTAAATGTCGTTTTTCTAAAATTTGCGCTGACTTAAGTTTCATGAATTAATATACAATTATACAAATAACATTACATTATACGACTTGCAAAATACAAGTAATACAACATTCTACAAGTAGTATTAACACGATACAAATTATATAACATCATTATCAAACAATTAAAGGTTACTGAGGATGATGGTTCCTATCCTTGGAAATAAAACAGAGTGAGAATAACGTATGGTCTAATAAATTTGATGGCAAATTGTTCTGTTGTCATTATTCTTGCATTTTTTGTTTGTTTGAAAAGGAGGTGTTTTAAAGATTCTAACCAGACGTGGGGCAATTACAACTGAAATAGTTCTTAACTTAAAACTTAATTATTTCAAAATCATCCAGTTACAAGAATACAAGACTGAAATGTAACTAATTATAATTACGTTTGTAATTACTATTACATCTGCTATAATGTACAG